>PJEM01021698.1:0-10700 GCA_004023845.1 Helogale parvula | reverse complement strand
TTGTCTCTTCCTCTTCTTATAAGGACACCAGTCCTATTGGATTAGGGCCTTTCCCTTATGACCTCATTTAACCTTGGACTGTCTCCAAATACAGAGGGTAGGGCTTCAATATAAGAAAAGAGGTTGGCGGTCATAATCAGGCATAACAGTGATGGAATACTTCCTTATTATTTTTTAACCCAGACCTTAAATTTTGTGAGATAGATTTCAAGATCTAAGGTCAGTTTACTTTGATTCTTAGTGTTAATGCCTTTTAAAGCTGAAACCTTACATAGATGCATACATCTAAAGAAGATCTAACTTGGTAGTACTTTGCTTCCCTTACTACACTATCACATTTATTTTTCAGTCTTTCCATTAATTTGGAAATACGGTTGAGATTTCACTAGTAAACTTCCTCTTCCTTGTTATTAATCAGTATCCTTACAAGCCAGTTGAAAATGTTTTTATATTAAAACATTTTTATATTTAAAAAATCTTTTTAAAAAATGTTCTTTTAATGTTTAGTTTTGGGGGGTGGGGAAGAGCAGAGATAGAAGGAGACACAGAATCCAAAGCAGGCTCCAGGCTTCAAGCTGTCAGCACAGAGCCTGATGTGGGGCTCAAACTCACGAACTGTGAGATCATGACTTGAGCTGAAGTTGGACACTTAACAGACTAATCCACCAAGGTGCCCCTTCAAAGCAATTTTCTTAATGTTTATTTTTGAGAGAGAGAGAGTGTGAGTGAGTGAGTGCGAGCATGCATGCGGTGGGGGGGGGGGGGGCAGCGAGAAAGGGAGACACAGAATTTGAAACAGGATCCAGGCTCCAAGCTGTCAGTGCAGAGCCTGACATGGGGCTCCAACCCATGAAACGGTGAGATCATGACCTGAGCCAGAGTTGGACACTTAACCAGCTGAGCCACCCAGGCGCCCCACTTTCATATTTTTAACAAATGGATACACAGCCACAACTTAGTAAAATTCTTCATTTTCAAGATTTAAAATTAGTTTGGAAAATTGATTTCAGTTCAGGTGATCCTGGTAGATCTATAGGTGACACATTTATCATTTTGACAGTAAAACAAACAGAAAATTTCCCATGAAAATACTGAAGTTCAAAATGCTCTCTCCATAGCCATGAATTAACTTTTAAAAAGCAATTCCTTAAAAAAAATAAAAAGCAATCCTCTATCACTTACTTTTTAAAATGTTCTTTTACTTCGAAGACAAAAATTAAGATATTTTTCAAAATTGCTAGATGTCTGATGCTATTATATACTTGCCATCATAAGTTTAGAGCATTCCTTGAAGAAAAATGTTATTTTTCAATTGATGACTCATAAGTACTTCACCACGAGGTGACCAAGAGATGAACATCTGGGTGGTACAGATTTCCATGGTCATTCCTCCTCCAGTTTTCAAGTATTGTAAATGTCGTGCCTTCTCGAGGTCTTGCTGTGTGCAGCATGAGGTTGACACAGGTAGCGTGGCACCCCCGCCTTGGAGACCCTGAGTCTGTACACACCTCTCAATTGTCATGTGGGTTTATGTGGCCTTGTTTCTAGCATTGCACCACTGAAGTGATTGGTAGTCTTGTAACCATCCTGTATCTCATGTGAACATTTGAATCTGCTGCTTCATCTCATGTAAGATATGGCTTCGTTGACTTTCTTTCCTGGTTCTTCCACCTCCGTCATGGACTTTCCTTCTGTGCGTGCTCATTAAATGTTGGTATTTCTGATAGTTCCATCCTTCTTTTCAAATGGCGGTCTCCCTAGATGATCCTACCTTCTCTGCGCTTAAAATTTTTTCAGCCTGTTGTTGCAAATTCATAATTCTGGTCCATGTTACCCTCTGGAGGTACTGACCTGTATTTTTTGTCTAGTAAATATCTCCAGTTTTGCCATGTGGGTGACCATGGAGTACTTCGAATACAGTGCATCCAAATCTGATGTTTGGCCATGCCCAGTCCCCTCCTTCCAGCCCCCCACAGCAATTCCTTTTGCTATTAGTTCCGTTGCTCCCCTAGTTGCCCAAATTAGAAAGTTGGAATTGTTTTGATACTTCTTTCATGTCTTTTGTGCAAATCCTATCCACACCTCTCCAGAATGTCCCTTTCCTGCTCCCTCCGCTCCAGTTCATCAGCCTTTCTCCTGGATGAATGCAGTGGCTTCCTAACTGGCCTCCTTGGCTCTATCTAATCTTCCCAAATCATACATACCCTTCCACCTTCTAAAGTATGCCTAGCAAGTCCTACTAAAAGAGAGTCCAAGCCCTTTTTTTCTGGAGGAGAGGTTCTGAAGCCTTGCAGCACTGGGCCCCCGCCCCCCAAGCTGTTTGTCTTCTGTTCTCAGCCTTGTGCGTGTCTCTGTTGTTGCTCTTCTCAGATTACACTGCGTTTGCATTTCCTCTTCCTCACCTCGCATTCATAATGTATGTGTTCTACTGTAGTTCTGGCTTTCTTTATACCTGGATCCAGTTGCTAAGACTATTAGCCCTCCAAATACATATACTGAGTTTTACGAGTTTACCCAGTGTATTAATTTGCTAGTGCTGCTCTAACAAAGTACCATAAACTGAGTGGCCTAAAAAAGAGAAATGTATTGTTGGACTGTTCTGGAGGCTAGAGGTCTAAGACCAAGTCATAGGTAGGGTAGGGCTGTGCTCCCTCTGAAAGTGCTCTTGGCAGGATCTGTTCCAGGCCCCTCTCCTCACTTATGGTACTTCCTTGGCTTTTGGCAGCTTACGCTCCAGTCTTTCCATGGCATTGTGTGTGTGTGTGTGTGTGTGTGTGTGTGTGTGTGTGTGTGTGAGAGAGAGAGAGATTACGTTCCCCTTTTTATTTTTTTTTTAAGTGGTTTGTTTTTTTTTGAGCAAGAGAGAAAGTGAGTGCATGATCAGGGTAGAGGCAGAGAGAGAGGGAGACATAGAATCTGAAGCAGGCTTCAGGCTCTTTGCTGTCAGCACCAAACCTGATGCGTGGCTCCATCCCACAAACCATGAGATCATGACCTGAGCTGAAATCATGAGTTGGAGGCTTAACTGACTGAGCCACCCTGGAGCCTGTATATTTCCCTTTTTATAAAGGTATCATTCATATTGGATTAGGGGCCCACCCTACTCCACCATCTGACCTTATCTTAATTACATCTGCAATGACCTCATTTCCAAATAACATCACATATGAAGGTAGTGGGGTAACAACTGCAAATATGAGTTTTGGTGGGGATTCAACCAATAGAATGTTGACTGTAACATAATTATAAAGTGATCAAATGAAATACTCTTTGAGTAAAGGATCAGACTTTTATTTTCTCGATGGGCATTATGTTTAATCAAAAATAAAAGCTTATGATCTTGTTAATACTTTTCCTACCTCTTCTTTTCAACTATATTTAGTACCTTTTGAATTGTTGCACCTCAAAAGACACAGGTGGATGATTCTAGCTATTCTGACTCTGTTCTGATACAAGAATGCAGCTTAGTTTTTGATATATTTATTACATGAATAAACTAACAGGGACAAAGGACTGGAAAGGAGACATGTCCACAGAATCTTGAAGATGGAAAGCAGATGGGCCTGAGTAGCTGAGTTATTAGCAGACCAGAAGAAACTGAAACCTAATGCAGGGGCAGAAGCCAACTAAAAGCAAACTGATTTGCAGAGCAGGACTTGACCGAGGAATGAGAACTGTACATGCCAGGAAAAGACTTTTCCTGGTTTACGTGGAGGCATCAGACCCAGCAGTAGATGAGGGACTGGAGGCTCCTTAACACAGCCAGGCTGGTGGGCGCCGGACAGGGGACTTGTGACATTCCTCTCCAGAGAGGTCACTTATTGACTGGTCCATACACATGCAGAAACCTAACCAGCTTTGTAGTGCCCCCTTCTTTTTCTATTATTATTATTCTATTTATTTCTATAATCTATTCTATTCTATAATTATTAATTTAAATTCAAGTTAACATATAGTGTAATAATAACTTCAGGTATAGAATTTAGTGATTCCTCACTTACATGTAACTCCAGTGCTCATTCCAACAAGTGTCCTCCTTTTTAAATTTTTTAAAATGTTTTTTTATTTATTATTTTTGAGAGACAGAGACAGTGCAAGCAGGGGAACGTCAGAGAGAGGGGGAGATACAGAATCCGAAGCAGGCTTCAGGCTCTGAGCTGTCAGCACAGAGCCTGATGCGGGGCTCAAACCCATGAACCGTGAGATCATGACCTGAACCGAAGCTGGCCACTTAACTGACTGAGCCACCCAGGCGCCCCACAAGTGTCTTCCTTAAATGCCCACTTAGCCCATCTCCCCACCCAACACCCCACCAGCAACTGTCAGTTCTCTGTATTTAAGTCTCTTATGGTTTGTCTCCCTCTCTGTTTTTATATTATTTTTACTTCCCTTATGCTTATCTCTTTTATGTCTTAAATTCCACGAGTGAAATCATATGATATTTGTCTTTCTTTGACTGACTTCACTTAGCATAATACGCTCTGGTTCCATCCACATTGTTGTAAATGGCAAGATTTCATTCGTTTTGATTGCCGAGTAATATTCCATTGTATGTACATATATGTATAAATATATACCACATCTTCTTTATCCATTCATCAGTCAGTGGACATTGGGCTCTTTCCATACTTTGGCTATTATCGATACTGCTGCTATAAATCTTGTACTCCAAGGGGTACATGCACCCCTTTGAATCAGCACTCCTCTATCCTTTGGATAAATGCCTAGCAGTGTAATTACTGGGTTGTAGGGTAGTTCTATTTTTAATTTTTTGATGAACCTCCATGCTGTTTTCAAAGTGGATGCACCAGTTTGGATTCCCACCAGCATTGCAAAAGAGATCCTCTTTCTCTGCATCCTCACCAATATCTGTTGTTGCTCGAGTTGTTAATTTTAGCCATTCTGACCCGTGTGAAGTGCTATCTTGTTGTGATTCTGATTTGCCATTTCCCTGATGATGAGTGATGTTGAGCATATTTTCATGTGTCTGTTAACTATCTGGATATCTTCTTTGGAAAAGTGTCTATTCATGTCTTCTGCCCATTTCTTCACGGGATTATTTGATTTTGGGGAGTTGAGTTTGATAAATTTTTTGTAGATTTTGAATACTAACCCTTTATTTGATATGTCATTTGCAAATATATTGTTCCATTCCACCAGTTGCCTTTTAGTTTTGCTTATTGTTTCTTTCACTGTGCAGCTTTTTATCTTCATGAGGTCCCAATTGTTCATTTTTGCTTTGGTTTCCCTTGCCTCTGAAGACATGTCAAGTGAGAAGTTACTGTGGCTGAGGTCAAAGAGGTTGTTGCCTGTTTTCTTCTATAGGATTTTGATGGCTTCCTGTCTTGCATTTAGGTCTTTCATCCATTTTGAGTTTATTTTTGTGTATGGTATACAAAAGTGGTCAAGGTTCCTTCTTGAGCATGTTGCTGTCCAGTTTTCCCATCACCATTTGCTAAAGACTTTTTTCCATTGAATATTCTTTCCTGCTGATCATATGTTTGTGGGTCCATTTCTGGGTTCTCTTTTCTGTTCCATTGATCTGAGTGTCTATTGTTGAGCCAGCACCATACTATCTTGATGATTACAGCTTTGTAATACATCTTGAAATCCAGAATTGTGATGCCCCCAGCTTTGGTTTTCTTTTTCAGGATTGCTTTGGCTATTCAGGGTCTTTTCTGGTTCCATATGAATTTTAGGATTGTTTGTTCTAGCTCTGTGAAGAATGCTGGTATTATTTTGATAGGGATTGCATAGGATGTGTAATTGCTTTGGGTAGTATTGACATTTTAACAATATTTGTTCTCCCAATCCATGAGCATGGAATGTTTTTCCTGTGTGTGTGTGTGTGTGTGTGTGTCTGCTTCAACTGTTTTCATAAACTTTATGTACTTTTTGGTGTATAGATTTTTCATCCTTTTGGTTAGTTTTATTCCTTGGTATTTTATGGTTTTTGGTGGAATTATAAATGGGATTGATTCTGCTGCTTCGTTTTTGCTGTCTAGAAATGCAACCGATTTCTCTACAGTGATTTTTATATCCTCCAACTTTACTGAATTCATGGAGCAGTTCTAGCAGTTTTTTGGTGAAGTCTTTTGAGTTTTCCACATAGAGTATCATGTTGTCTGCCAAGAGTGAAAGTTCGACTTTCTCTTTGCCAATTTGGATGCCTTTTATTTCTTTTTGCTGTCTGATTGCTGAGACTAGGACTTCCAACACTATGTTGAATTTAACAGTGGTGAGAGTGGACATCCTGACTTTAGGGGGAAAGCTCTCCATTTTTCCCCATTGAGAATGATATTTGTCTTGGGTCTTTCATATATGGCCTTTATGAACTTGAGGTATGATTGTTCTGTCCCTCCTTTCTTGGGGGTTTTTTAATCAAAAAAGGATGCTGTATTTTGTCAGTTGCTTTCTCTGCATATATTGTGAGGATCATGTGGTTCTCATCCTTTCTTTTATTAATGTGATGCATCACATTGCTTTGCAAATATTGAACCAGTCCTGTATCCCAGAAATGAATAAATCACACTTGATCATGGTGAATAATTCTTTTAATGTATTGTTGGATCCAGTTTGTTAGTATCTTGTTCAGACAATTAAATTTTTTTAATGTTATATTTGAGAGAGAGAGAGAGAGAGAGAGAGAGAGGGAGACTGAGTATAAGCAGAGGAGGGGACAGAGAGGGAGAGAGAGACAGAATCTGAAGCATAACTGGTTATGGGTCTGTTCAAATTTTCTATTTCTTCCTGTTTCTGTTTTGGTAGTTTGTATGTGTCTAGGAATTTGTCCATTTCTTCCAAATTGCCCAATATGTTGGCATATAATTGCTCATAATCTCTTATTGTGTGTATTTCTTTGGTGTTGGTTGTGATCTCTCCTCTTTCATTTTTTCTTTTTTTAAATCAGTCTGGCTAGGGGTTTATCAGTTTTGTTAATTCTTTCAAAGAACCAGCTCCTGGTTTCATTGGTCTGTTCTGCTGTTTTTTGTTGTTTTGTTTTGACACCATTGATTTCTGCTCTAATCTTTATTATTTCCCTTCTGCTGGTTTCGGGCTGTATTTGCTGTTTTTTTCTCAGCTTTTTAAGGTGTAAGATTTAGGAAAGCCTGGATTGCTATATATTTCCCTCATATGACCACGTTTGCTGCATCCCAGAGGTTTTGGACTATATGTTGTCTCATTGACTTTCATGTACCTTTAAATTTCCTCTTTAATTTCTTGGTTAAACCATTCCTGTTTTAGTAGGATATTTTTAAATCTCCCAAATATTCATGGTCTTTCCAAATTTTTTCTTGCGGTTGATTTTGAGTTTCATAGTGTTGTGGTGTGAAAATATGCAAGGTACAATCTCAGTCCTTTTTTACTTGTTGAGGGCTGATTTGTGACCCAGTATGTGATCTGTTTCAAAGAATGTTCCATATGCACTCAAGAGGAATGTGTATTCTGCTGCTTTAGAATGAAATGTTCTGAATATATCTGTTCAGTCCATCCTTTCCAGTGTGTCATTCAGAGTCATTGTTTTCTGTTGGTTTTTTGCTTACAGGATCTGTCCATTGCTGTAAGTGGGGTATTGAAGTATTGAAGTCCCTACTATTATGATATTATCAATGAGTTTCTTTATGTTTGTTATTAATTTTTATATATATATATATATTTGGGTCCTCTGATGCTAGGGGTCATAAATATTACAATTGTTAGATCTTCTTGGTGATCTTAATTGTGATAGAATGTCTTTCTTCATTTGTCACAGTCTTTATTTAAAATCTACTATGTCTGATAAAAATATGGCTATTCCAGTTTGCTTTTCATGGCCATTAGCATGATAGTTCTTTCTCCATCCCCTTACTTTCAATCTACAGGTGTCTTTAGGTCTAAAATGAATCTCTTGTAAGTAGCATCCAGAAAGGTCTTTTATCTGTTCTGATACCTTTTTTTTAAGAATTTTTAAAATTTATTTTTTAGAGAGAAACAGTGTGAGCAGGGGAGGGGCAGAGAGGGAGACACAGCACAGAGCCCAGTGCGGGACTCAAACCCATGGACTGCAAGATCATGACCTGAGCCACCCAGGCACCCCTGATACCCTGTGTCTTTTGATTGGAGCAGTTAGTCCATTGACAGTTGAGTGATACTGAAAGATGCAAACTTAGCGCCATTGTGTTGCCTTTTGAGTTGGTGTTTCTGGTCATGTTCTCTGGTCCTTTCTCATCTTTGTTGTTTTTGGTCTTTTTTGTTTTGTCTTTTCTCCACTCAAAGGTCCCTCTTAAAATTTCTTGCAGAGCTGGCTTAGTGGTCATGAACTCCTTTAGTTTTTGTCTGGGAAACTCTTTATCTCTCCTATTTTGAATGACACCTGTGCTGCATAAAGAATTCTTGGCTGCATATTTTTGTGATTCAGCACATTGAATATATCCTATCACTCCCTTCTGGCCTGCCAAGTTTCTGTGGATAGGTCTGCTGTGAGCCTGCTCTGTCTTTTCTTGTTAAGGGTTTTTTTTTCCTTGCTGCTTTCATAAATACTTCCTTGTCTGTGTATTTTGTGAATTTGACTATGCTATGCCTTGGTGATAGGTTGTTTTTTTGTTGAATCTAATAGGAGTTCTCTGTGCATCTTGGATTTTGATGTCTGTGTCCTTCTCCACATTAGGCGTTTCCCCCTATAATTTGCTCACATAAACCTTCTGGACCTTTTTCTCTTTTCTCTTCATCTTCTGGGACTTCTTTGCTTTGGATGTTATTTCTTTTTAATAAGCGACTGAGTTTTCTGAAATCTTGTATCATGATATTTTCCCTTCATTTCCCTCTTTTTCTTCTGCTTCATTATTCTCCATATATTTATCTTCTAAATTGCTGATTCACTGCTCTGCTTCATCCATCCTTGCTGCCATGGCATCCATATGAGATTGTATTTCAGTTATAGTACTTTTAATTTCATCCTGACTAGATTTTATTTCTTTTCTCTTCTCAGAAAAGAATTCTCTGCTTTTTTTTTTAAAACCTCATCTAGTATTATTATTATCTTGTTTCTAAATTCTAGTTCAGACATTTTGCTTATATCTGTGTTGATTAAGCTCCTGTCATTTCTTCCTCTTCTTTCTTTTGGGGTGAATTCCTTTGTTTTGTCATTTTGGAGGGAAAAAAATTAAAAATTAAAAACAAACAAAAAATCAAATAAAGGAAGCTATATACTAGGTGTGTTTATTAGGTCTGCTTGTTGAAAGAAGATAGAATAGAGAAAGTAGGGAAAGAAGAGAAAAAGGTAAGAAAAAATTTAAAAATTTTGATATCATAAAATAAAATGAATAGAATGAAAAAAATTTAAAAATAAAGTAAAAATAAAAATAAAATTTTCTGGCCAGTTCTGTGACTCAGGTTATACAGATTGTTGTGTTAATTCTCAGGTCAGTTTCCTAGGTGTTCAAAATGGTTTGGTGCTGATCTGACTGCATTTTAGGTAGAAGACAAGCTCAGGGTCTATGTGCTGCTCTGCCACCTTAATTCCTCCCCTGTAATGACCTCTTCTCAAATATTGAAATTAGATGGTTTAGAAACACCAGAGATTTCAGGAATGCCTTGAACATGATCAAGAACAAAAACAGGTGAGAAAAAAGCAACTTGAAGACATTGCAGGGAACAAATAACTTCAAATAGATAAGTATCTTGATATTTACTTCAAGGGAGGATATTGCATCTATGACATAATACTTTGCAGTAAAATAAGGCAGAGAACAAGGAAGAGTTCTTGAAGATGAGAAATGTGATACCAGGAACTTAAAAATCTAATCATGGTGTGCCTGGGTGGCTGTGTTGGTTGAGTGTCTGACTTCAGCTCAGGTCACGAGCTCACAGTCAGTGGGTTTGAGCCCCACATCAGGCTTTGTGCTGACAGCTCAGAGTCTTCTTTGGATTCTCTGTCTTTCTCTTTGTCCCTCCCCTGCTCACACTGTCTCTCAAAAATAAACATTAAAAAAAAGCTGAATAGAAATCTTTCAGAGAGAAGAATAAGAAACTAGAAAGGAAAAAGTGGGAAAAGCAGGGAATTAATATGGGAGGTCCAAGATGCAAGAATTTCATTAAGAGAATGAGGAGACCTGTAGGACTGAGTGTAGGACTGACTGTGTCCAGTTTGAACTGTCCCACCAAGTAGTACTCTGTTCATGGGTAAAAACTCACATCAAAGCATGTTATGTTTAAATGTCAGAATACCAAAAATTGGGAAGAGTCTTAGAACTTACTTTCATATAGAAAGAAACAGGTCTGCACAAAAGATAGGAATCAAATTTGCCTTAGATTTATCAGCAGCAGTGCTGGAAACTGTAAGACAGTAGCTCCACACCTTAAATTCTGAGGGAAAATTGTGTCCAGCTTAAGATTTAGATCCCGTCAAAATCCGTGATAAAGTGTGTGCATACCCTTTCTTCGGAAGCTGTCTAAACTAAAATAGGCAGTAGGTCAAGACAGAGCAAAGTAATGAGTCAAGGATTAGGAGGAAGTTGGAAGGAATTTGTGATCAAAGTCCGAAGAATGGCAGCTGTGTCCAGGTCTAGAGAATAATCCGTGTAGATGAAGTGGGAGAAATGGCAGGCCTAAGGGAGTCCTGTCTTCGAGAAAGAAGGAATCGAGGGCACACTCAGTTGAGTGTCCGACTTTGGCTCAGGTCATGGTCTCATGGCTCATGAGTTCAAGCTCCGTGCTGGGCT
>PJEM01021697.1:0-10707 GCA_004023845.1 Helogale parvula | reverse complement strand
CCAGCACTGTGCTCAGTAGAGAACAGAACACATTACAGAAGGATATAGAGAATCTTTCTCCAAATGCTGTTTCCTGTTGGCCTCTTTAAGACTTTTCGAGATGCACTCCCTCAACTCTAATTCCAAGTACTATTGAATCAAAAATAAGGAATAGATATCATATTTGAAACTGTGGGCAACAGTATTCTATGCCATTTGATTTCTAAAATTACTAGTTTCACAGTGAAGGCAATAAAGAACGTCAGGGAGGGGAAGGTTTGAGTGAAGGTAAAACATGATGAATACTTCCTTATACCAACTAATGCCTGATGAGTTCCTTCAAATGATGTCATTTGTGCCAAGTTACATTATAGAATTTAACAACCATGAACATATAGTAAGTATAGGATACCTGTTTTCTTTGCTGAAAATTAAAAACAGTAATAATGGAGGATATGTCTTTTATACTGTACAAAATAAAGTTGCAACTTGGGAGGTCCAGGACTAATATGAAACCTTTATTTGCAAAAGCCAGGGTCTCCTGTAAATTAAGGGGAGAGACTTCATTTCCTGGGGGGATGTGTCAGAGAGATCCTGATATACATGAAGAATGTTAACCTTAGCTGTAATGAGTCAATTGGTATCAGGGGCTTCATGCACATAGAAGCACTCATCATTGTTGTGAAAGAGTTTCCAAAGGATGCAAAAAGAGAAAAAGAAACCAAAAAACATAACAGGATACCAATCATGAAAATATAGAAGGTTTTGGCAAATTTTAAGCCACAGATTACATCCATCCTATAGACTTCAACGTGTTTTTTAATTAAAATATTTTAGTGTTATTATTTTTCAGAGAGAGAGAGAGACAGAGACAGAGAGAGACTCCAAGAAATAGAGCAGGAGCTGAGGAATGGCACAGAGAAGAAAGAAACAGCATTGGAAACAGGCACCGGGTACCGAGCGGTCATCACAGAGCCTGACACAGAATTCAAACACATGAATCATGAATCTCATGAGTGAAGTCAATTTCTTAACCAACTGAACACCCAGACAACCTTTGAATGCATATTAAATGTTAAGTCTTTGAAACAATCTAGATGGCAAGGCTCTGTTTCAGAACAGTGTCTTATTCAGAGCCAAATCACCAACTGATTTCTCTGTTCATGTTCTTTTTAAGTTTATTTATTTTGAGGAAGAGCGAGAATGTACAGAGGAGGGGGAAAATAGAGGATCAGAGTATTTCAAGCAAGCTCTGCTGACAGGGAGCAGCCTGACACAGGGCTTGAACTTAAAACTGTGACACCATGACAGGAGCTGAAATCAAGACTCCACCACTTAACAGACTCAAGCAACCATGAGCCCCTATTTGTTCATGATCCTGATCTAGTTTACATAGACTCATGCCACACCCAGTCAGGACTTAAGTATATAATCTTGACCTTTATTGGGGTTCCCAACACATCCCCATATTGATCTGGCACCAAAAGGTGATTTCCAAAAATTTGCAGGTCATAAATTCATGACAGGAATTCCTCATGCTGTATAGAGAATGGAGAGAGAGCCCAGGGATGTTACTCAGGAATGTCCTAAAGCGCTGAATTTGACTGTCATGAAAGGGGCCAACACAGTCCTAAACAAATGTGCAAGGCAGGAGCTGCAGCGGTAAAGTGAGGTGTGGAAGTTGCAAATGCACAGCATTTCACTGGGAAATGAGGACACAGCCCCTAGCTCCGTCAAGTCCAAGTTTACCTGGGAAGTAGCCATTTCTATCTCTTCCTTCTGCTCTCCAGTGCTTTCTCAATGGATAGTGTTGGGGAAATCACACCAGTAGACCTTTAAAGACCTCAGCATAGCCTCTTCACCTGCTCTCATCACCTCACAGGCAGAAACAGGATCAAATGCACAAAAGGTCACCCTCTCAAGGACTTTGTCACAGGAAAGATGCAGAAAAAATGGAGCTGCTTCACAGCCACTTACATGTGAGTTTCTCCTTCCCGGTTTCAGATGTCCTCCCCTCCGACAAACAGCCACACGTCCTGACGCAGATCAGGAAACCAGGCTGCACTCGCCTGCCCCTCCCAGGACCATGCCGAACAGATTATCATCATCTCTTCAACTGAAAGCCAGATGAAGCTCTCCCAGATACCTCTGCGAATCCTCGTGCTTCACCCCGGCCTCACCTGAGAATCACCTGGAGCTCATACTTAAAGCAGCACCGATGCTCTCATTCTGAGCAATAGAAGACTCTGGCAGAGGGCACAGGTGATGCTGGTTCTTACAACGCACCATGAGATCTTTATTGTAAACCCAGGCTGATAGGCAGTCTGTGCTTTCAAATTGTCATGTGCATATAACTCATGTGGTGTTTCAAGTCCCATAGAAGAAATGGTGATTCTGCAGGTTTGGAATGGGATCCGTGAATTGGCATCTTTCACCACTTCCTTGTTAGTGCTGATCTTGCCCCCCTGAGACCCATGTTGAGTGGCACTATACTAGAGATTGCAGGCTTAGAAGACCTGAGCCCCCTGTCCCCCCCATCTGATGTGAACACAAACAACCCCTGCTGAGTTCCCAGGGAAGAGCTTACCACTGAGGTTTCACTTGTGAGCTTACTGTTGCTTCCCAGCTAAGACCACCATCACCTTCCTGCCGGACTACATGCTTTCTTTTCAGTTTGAAGTTTACTGAAAAAAGGCTCTTGAATGCACTCATGTCTGAACCATCTCTATTTGGAAAAACAACATGGAGAAATCTATTACTGCCATGTGGATTGACCACTAATTTCCTGTTTCCAGGGAAGTTATGGTGCCCCCTGCAGGGAACTTCACATATATGACGTGATTACCCTGTGAGTTGACCGCTAGGTGTCGCACAACAACCAAGAAATGTAGAAACTGGGCCTGACCCATGAGCCATCTTCTGTTTACCTATGGATTGAAAAGAACATTTGCACTCACAGCAATGAACTATGGATGAATTGAAACTTACTGAATGGAAAGTAGATTCTATGTTCAGGCACTTTACATTATTGTGTTTACCTTTAGTAACGGGATAGAAACATGTTTAGTGTTTGAAACTAATGCTGGTTTCCTGTACTTGGTACACTCTCATCAGCAATGTATGATCACTTTCATTCCTCCTCACTTGAGTTACTGCTTTTGTTTTTTCCTCAAGTGTAATCATTTGAGAAAACAGGAATTGGTATCACCCTGTCGTTTCCCTGCTTTCTAAGAGGAGTATGTGTGGAACATGTCATCTGTAGATAATATTATGTATGATATAAAATAAACATCATATTTATATATTATGTATCATAAATAATGTATACAATATACGTCATACATCTATATATCTATTTAAATAAAGATATCTGTATCTAGCTATCATCTCTCAACTATATGTATACACATTTCAGCCTTTAATGAAGACAGATATCCTTCCTTTCGGGACAATGCCGGTGAACCTGGAGAATCTTATAATAAGGGAATAAGCCACCCAATGTGGCAAGTACTATATTATTTCTATTATATCTGGAAGCTAATAACATCGAACTCCTACAGCAGAGAAGAATTGTGATTGTCAGGGGCAGTCTGAGACCATACTAGGAGACTGGGTCAGATGGTACAAAATTTCAGGTACGCATGAATCTCTGGAGATCTAATGCACAGGATGCAGATACACATAATTCTATGTGTATTATACCTGACATGTTCTAGGAGAGTGTATCTTTGATGTTCTCAATAAAAATCAAAACTCAAAACTCCTGGGGAGCCCAGGTGGTTCAGTTGGTTAGATGTCCAATTGTAGCTCAGGTCATGATCTCACAGTTGGTGGGTGTGATCCGTGTGTTGAGTTGCATGCTGACAGATCAGAGCCTGGAGCTTGCTTTGGATTCTGGGTCTCCCTGTCTCTCCAGCCCTTCCCTGCCCACACTCTGTCTCTCTCTAAAATAAATGAACATTAGAAATTTCAAAAAATCAAAACTCCTAATTACATGAGGTGATGGGTGTGTTAATTAGATTGTTATAATCCTGCCATACTGTATACATATATAATATGTCGTTACTTGAGCAACTACTGAATCTGTGGGAATGGAAAACAGGATTCTGGGTGAAGGCTTGTGATAAACAGGACTGAATAGGAAAGGTAGAAATGAAGGCACGAAAATACATAGTCAGTCCTCTGCTCCTATATATCTGCTTCTGGGTATTTGGAATTGTGAGCACCAGCCCTGGGAGATGAAGGAACGACTCAGAATCTAGAATCTTATCTCCTGTAATTTGTCCTAGGAAAGGAGATCCCAGAATGAGTCCAGACCTGGACACAGTCTCAGAAGGGAGTGGATCTGGTTTGGGCCAGGGAGGGAGCTGGCGGCAGGCTTCCTTGTCCCTGCCTTTGGGTCCTTCCGGCTGTGTCAGTCCTAAGCCCGCCCAGAGAAATGAACACTTAGAGTTCATATTATGTTAATCTATGTAGTCTCTTTTCTTTCTATTTCATAAATAAATGAAAAAGCATATTATATAAACAGAGTTTTCTGGGACTGTTATATTAGAAAACTTGTATTCTTAATGAGAATGTAAAATAAACACCACTACCACTATGAAAAACTCTTAAAAAGAAAATAAGGAACAACTCTTAAGTTCAAGGATGACCCACCAGAAGCACCACCAGACCTCACACCACAACACAGAAAGGAAACTGGCCCAACTGCAGCCACGTCCCTGTATGCCACCTCTTCCTCTCATTCTTCCATAATCCTGAATTCAACAATGTATCCATTTGCTGTATTCTTAAAATTTCTATGTGGTAGGAATCATGACCCTTCATCCGTTTTTTGAATGACGAGGTGCTATGCAAACAATCCGTTTCTACCTGTTTGCAGATCAATACATGCTCAGTGTTCTCAAAATATAGAAGGAGCTTGGAATGGGTCCTAGATGGGTACCACGAAGGAGCTTCCTTTCATAGAATCAGGAGAGGACACTGGATGACTCACTCCTCATTCTCTGAGATGGAAGCAGATTCAGATTCTGGGGACAGCCTAACCCGGTCTACATAGGACATCCACAAATATGCCAAGGAGGCTTTGTTGCTGCAGAGAGTGTCCCTAGTGAGACCGACCCCATGACCCCATAGGGATTCAGTTGCTAGAAATCTTAGGCTGATCTGGGCCATCGGTCCTGCCCGGTGTAGCAGTGTCCTTGATGCAAGTGTGAGATTTCCTGTCCCTGAACGGGACACTCTAGCGTTAAAAGTCCCTGCTTCAGTGAACACAGATGACACGGAATGGGCATGACTCTAGATATTTTGTGGGTTTTAACTTTGCCTTGGTAAAGGATCTCCTCCCCTCCTAGGGTTGCATTAAGGCAGGACCTACTGTCACAGGATTTATGGCTTATGCTCGATGCCACTTAGAGATTCCACACTGACCAGGAGGACCTTCAGTTTCCTGAAGGACCATCAAACATGTTAACAGCCATTGTGAACCTGTCTTCAAAGCCCCATGCCCAGGTCAATGTTAAGCAAAGAAAGTATCTCATATTGAAAGACACACATGCAGGAACATGGGGGCTTAGTCAATTAGTGTCTGTCTTGGTTTCAGTTCAGGCCATGATCTCATGGTTCATGAGTTTGAGCCATGCCTTGCGCTCCACACTGTCGGTACAGAGCCTGCGTGGTGTTCTCTTTCCCTTCTGTATTTGCCCCTACACTGTTGTTTCTCCCCTTCTCAAAATAAAGATTTAAGAAAAGGAAAATAGACATTCCAAAGAATTTTGAGTAACAGGAGAAACTGTTTTCATTCCTGATGGGACTCTGACCTTATCTCCTTGAACCATTAGACAACATAATTGTACAGATAATTATACAATAATTATTAAAGGATTCATTGTATGGCTCTCATCTGTGATCCATTACTGGAATAGGTTCTATTATTCACAATTTAAATTACCATGTGAGTCCCTTATAAATCCACATAACACCCAAGGCATGAATATGTAAACAAGTGACATGGACAAAATCAGACTACATTTTTCTCATGAGATGGGGGAGATTAGGATTCTGCCAGGACACAAGGAAAACCAGAACACACAGAGATAGGATCGAGAATCCGAAGCAGGCTCTATTCTCAGTGCAGGCCCCATGCAGAATATCATCTTTCCCTCTGCTTCTCTCCCCATTTGCCGTTTCTCTGTCTCTAGTTAATTAATTGAATGGTTATTTAAAAACCATCTGGTTTCGTACGTTTACGGGATGTGTGACAAAATATTCTACAAAGGGGAAGAATAATATGTTGTGTCCCTTTAACTGTGTGTGTGTGTTGACTTATGTAAACATTTAGAATCTAGTTATTACGAATGCTCAGAAAGTACTGTTATTGCCTTTCTTGCTTTAACCTGAGGACACTTAAACTGCTTATTAACCCCATTCATTTCTTGTCCTTTGATCACTTGTTCCATGGAATTCTACCTCTTTATTATTTCCTACTACCTTGTTAGAAATGCAGACTCAGTTCCCATTCTAACTCCTGAATCAGACAGAACCTGATCTCCACATCACTGTCATGAACTTCTAATTCAGATAAAAATGTGATCAGTAGAGGGGCGCCTGTACACGGGGCTCAGTCAGTAAAGTGTCCCACTTCAGCTCAGGTCATGGTCTCCCAGATCGTGATTCCAAGCCCTGTGTCAGACTCTCTGGTAACACCTTAGAGCCTAGAGCCTGCCCTGGATTCTGTGTCGCCTCCTCCTTCTGCCTACCCCTTGCCTGCTCAAGCTCTGTCTCTGTCTCTCAAAAACAAATAAACATTAAAAAACCAAGAAATATGTAATTGGATAACTACATTTCTAACCCACTAAAACTCTCCATCTGAGAAATAGACACAGGGCACCTGGATGGCTGCTTCGGTTAAGCCTCCGGCTCTGGCCCAGTTCATGATCTCACGTTCATGGGTTGAGCCCTGCGAAGGGCTCTGTGCTGACTGCTCAGAGTCTGGAGCCTGTTTCCGATTCTGTGTCTCCCTCTCTCTCTGCCCTTGCCCACTCATGCTCTGTCCCTCTCTGCCTCAGAAGAAGAAGAAAAAAGAAAAAGACACTACTTATACTGTATGATATAAATGCCAACCTCAAACATCTGTGTGCCTCTGTTGGCACCTTCAGTTCACAGTTTATCTTGCAGAAAGAGTGTTAAAGTCATTCTGTGACTCATATGCCGTCTTGTTACCTCAAGGAAAAAGAATATATAAAGTCTATAACTGTTAAAAAATGATCGTACTAAAGAAAGCAGGAATCTCACCTAAGCTAGACCATTATCCCAGCTTCTCCCTTTCATCTGAGGTACCATTATGAACACTATTCGTGTTCACTTGCTAACTATAACATTTACTGCAGGACTGCTGCCATTCAGGGATGTGGCCATAGAATTCCCTCAGGAACAGTGGGATGCCTGAGCCTTCCGCAGCGGGAGCAGTACAGGGATGTTGCCAGAGTCCAGCTCCAGCAGGTCCAGGGCTCCCTGAAGGATGGACAGTGTTGGCGAAAGAGAGTGAGAGAACCATGCTTCTTTCTTTCTGATCACCAGGCAGGCGGCTCTACACTTACCTGAGAGTCAGCTTTGTTTAAAGAAAAATATATGGGGTACAAAACAGATGTGGCAATTGCCTTACACAATAATTTCTGATAACAAATTCTTTGGTATGTAAAGTTTCTCAGAACATAGATTGGTGGAAGACTCATTCATCATCTTTACCAATAGGTGACTAGATGTTCCTCACATGGGATAGGAAGGGATCTTTAGCATTCAAATACAAGGCAAAGTTTTAGCACAGAAAAAACAAGAGTTAGTCCTTTGTGAGCAGGGATCAATAGCCAGTTTTCCTGAGGAGAAGAAAAAGAGGTTTTCTCAAGAAATGTAACATTTGCTCCTATAATCACAACAGAAGAAACTCCTATAATAGGTTTTTTCACAAGGTACAATTCACATATTTTTAACATAAGAAGGCAAGTCACTCCTGATATGAGTCAGTTAGGTGCCTAGGGGTCAGTGCTCAAGCAGAAATTGAGTGGGAGTTGAGGGGGTGTAGACCCAGACCACCATCTGACGGTGGGAGGGCCTTGCAAACTTACCTTGCCTCACAAGGAGATTTTTCCTCTACATATGAGTTCAAAGAGACCCAGCTTCCCACAGGATGTAATGTTAGAGAAGTATGGACACCTCCTCTTCTTGGGTGAAGAAAACTTCCTGTACCGAAGCTAACATGAGTTGCTTCCATGGTGAGTTACAGGTAGAGAATGTACCAGGTGGAACTGTCTCTGACAGGAACCTTTATCTGCAACAAATAAGGTGATTAGGGGAACAACTTCCAAAGTTGGTGATCGAAGAGCAGGGGTGAGTACTTCCTTTTATTTAGGATTAGTATAAATATGTGAAAGGGGAGTTTTGTCATCCTATGTAGAGGTGGGTATAAGGCAGGTGCAAGCACACGTATACTTGGGAAAGAAGCTTAAATGCATATCCTATGTTGTATTGATGCAGGCTGTGCTCCTCTGTGGGTGGAGACTTTAACATGATACTGAGGTCCTGGTAGGTGTCTGACCCTTCATAGTCCATCCCCTGGGTGAAGGTATCCTGGAGCTGAACTGATCTATGCTGGCCAGAGCTCTTGTTATTTGCATCCAAAATATAAAATTAACCTCAAAAACCAAACTAATGTAGGAAAGGAAGACCAAAGCTGAAGGCATCACAATTCGAGACTTCAAATTGTATGACAGAGCTGTAATCATCAAGACAGTCTGGTAACGGCCCAGGAAAAGGCCCAAAGATCAGTGGAACAGAATAGAGAATCCTGCCAGAGTCCAGCTTCAGCAGGCCCAGGGTTCCCTGAAGGATGGACGGTGTTGGTGAGAGAGAGTGAGAGAGCCTCGGGTTTGGTTCTGATCACCAGAGAGGCATGACTGCTCTGTCTGATTCTCTAGCTTTATTTATGGTGAAAGGTGCAAGGAGCAGAAAGAGCAGTAAAAGCTTTCTCATAGATAATTTTTACAATTTCCAGGACATGGATTCTGCATAAGTTACAATTCTAGTAGAAATGATTGTCATAAAAACTTAGCTACAGGCACTGATGCTATTATATGGGAAGGGCAGGTATTTTTCAAAACCAAGATGTACAAAACCTCAGGTATAGCCCTCAGGAAGGGACCTGTAATCAAGAGGCAAACAGCATTGTTTAGTAAAGGTCCGTTTTTGATGAGTAAGGGTCATTAGGCTGTTATCACTCTAAGAGAAAGTTCCCAGAAAAACACAATTCCCAGGACACATAGTGCCTACTCTCACAGTCCCAAAGATGATTGATACATCGTATCACTGTAGTGACTTTTGCAACTACATCCAGGCCTAGAAAGTCAGCTATCAGTTAGTTGCTCAGCTAGGAGGAAAATTATATGTTGCTTGCCTGAGTCACGTGAGGGTGTATCTAGTTTACTCATATTTTCCCTGACCAGGTGCAATCATGCCTTAGGGATAGGACAGGGGGACAGGCTGCTCCTGACACTAATCAGCAAAGCACTCCAAGGTTTGGTGCCCAAGCAGAAATGATAGTTACAAGAGGGTAGATTATGGTTGCTGTCTGGGGGCAAGAGACCGTGAAAACCTGATGCACCCTCACCAAAAATTTTTACTCAACTGGTGAGTTCAGACAGTTCCCAAAAGAATGCAGAAATGGACCCACAAAACTATGGCCAACTCACCTTTCACAAGGTAGGAAAGAATATCCAATGGAAAAAAGACAGTCTTTTCAGCAAATGGTGCTGAGAAAACTGGACAGCAACATGCAGAAGAGTGAAACTGGACCATGTTCTTATACCATATTAACTAATTTAACATGGATGAAAGACCTAATTTCCATGGAAATCATGGAAATCCTAGATGTGAACACAGGCAGCAACCTCTTTGACTGTGGCTACAGCAATTCTTACTAGACTTGTCTCTGGAGGTAAGTGAAATAAAAACAATAGTGACTATTGGACCTCATCAAGACAAACACCTTCTGCACAATAAAGAAAACAATCGACAAAGCTAAACAGGCCCTAATGGAATGGAAGATGTATGCCAATGATATATGCAATAAAGGGTTAGTATCTATAATTTATTAGGAAGTTATTGTGAACAACTAAGGTAAAATTATCCAGTGAAAAAATGGGCATCAAACCCAAACAGACATTTTCCAAAGAAGGCTCCAGATGGCTGACACAGGAAAAGATGCTCAACATTATTCATCATCAGGGAAATACAATTCAGGGAAATACAATTCATCATCAGGGAAATACAATTCAGTATCACCTCACACCTGGTGGCTAAAAAAAAAAAAAAAAAAACACACCACAACTCCAGAAACAACAGGTGTTGACAAGGATGCAGAAAAAGGGGAACTCTTTTGCACAGCTGGTGGGAATGCAAACTGGGGTAGCCACTCTGGAAACCAGTATGGAGGATCCTCAAGAGATTAAAAATAGTATTACTCCAGGATCCAGCAATTTTACTACTAGATATTTATCCAAAGATAGAGAAGTGCTGATATGAAGGGGCACCTGCACGTCAAGGTTTCTAGCTTCTCTATACTGAATACTCAAAAAGTCAAAATGTCCACTAGCTGATGAATAGATAACGACAATGTGGTATGGATGTACAATGGAATATTACTTGGTGATCAAAAAGCAGGAAATACTGCCCATG
>PJEM01021696.1:0-10707 GCA_004023845.1 Helogale parvula | reverse complement strand
GGGGAGAAGGGAGCAGAAGGCAGTCGTATTGAGGGGTGGGGGGGTGGTAAGGAGAGATTCAGCCCAGGCAGAGAAATAAAAATCGTATTTTAAAGAATTTCAATGGGCTTCATCAATCTTCATTTTTCACTAAATAATTTTCTGTATCTTATCTAAATGAAAACCATTATCCTTCCCCCCGTTTCCATCATGCGCCGGCTCCTCAGACTGATTGCGCCGAAAATTGAAATATTTATTCATTTTCTGGGAGATTTTCTCGCTCCCCAGTCTCGGGGAGGAGAAATTGAAAAAGAAAGATTATAGCTAATCAGAGCAATGTGGGCTGACAGGCTGGCTCGGGGTGGGAGCTGCCTCCGGGGGATGGGGGGGAAGTAGGAGAAAAGTCGATCCCTCCAGCCCCTAGAGGTCCCCAGGGTACCCCAGCCACCTTGTCAGGGGGGTGAGGCGCAAAGGGAAGAGGCTGGAGCCTCCGGAGGCCCCGGGGATTTGCGTGCCTGAGCACAGCTCTGTCCTGGCGAGAGCAGGAGTCTAGAAAGACTAGCAGTGGGGAATCGCCTCCCCCTCCCCTCTGGCCCCCGGACGCCCTCATTCTGCCCGCCCAGCCCAGAGCAGGCCTGGAGGCTAGTGAGGAGGCTGGGGAGACAGGCAGAAGTCAGGATGCCAGGTCGCCCTCTGACCTTGACTGGATTCCACGTTCCACTCACGTGGAGCTAAAGGGAGGATGTGATCCTGCTCACCGCTCTGTGCTTGGCATTCCCTGGACCCCAGCGAACCTCCGATGGGAAGCAGGAGGCCCCTAGGCCCTTGCTCGCTCCCACACCCTGCTGGTCACCAGGCTGTCCCCCGGGTGTCCCGCTCTGCCCCGCTCCTCTCACCCCTTGTCTCGGGAGCCCAGGCGTCTGAAGGGAGCTCCTCCGGGCCTGCACACCCTCGAGGACCACGTCTTCCCTTCTCCTCCGGCTTCAGTCTGGCGCAGAGCCACGCACTCGGTAAGTGCCCTCAGAGAGCCGATCCGTTGATTGGTTTCATGGGAGTGTCAGTGTCCGAAGGACGCAGTGAGGCGGTGGTTCCGTTGCAGGCTCGGTGGACAGGACGTCATGGCAGGGTGAGCCGGGAGGGCCCCTTCTCCGCGCCTCGCTCTGCTTGGCGGTGCCCGGGGCTGGAACTCGCGCCTCGCAGGCTATCAGGGCCGGCACCGCAGTTCAGTGTGCTAGCAGTGTCCAAGTGCGCGGACGGGTGTCTGCCCGACAGGTGCTCCACAGTGCACGCCGTCAGGGCTTGATGGCTGGATGTCCACGCCGGCAGGCGAGCTGCCCGTGCCTGCTTTGGGCTGCGCGGTGGGCATCTCTGTGTTCCCGCCAGGTGCTCCTCCAGGACCTCTCCTGGCGAGGACTGGGCGGTGGCCGACCCAGGAGGGGGACAGAGATCTCAGAGAGCTGTGGGGCTGGCTGGCCTTCGAGGGAGAAGGATGTGGGGCTCTTGCGGGCAGTGGGGAGTGGACAGTAGGCTGAGACGACCAAATCTCCGAGGCTGGAAATAACAGATCGTTTATGGTCCCTTGTGCGAACTACTGCATTATCTAATTTAGTCTCTGCAACAGCCCACTAGGTCAGCTCTGTAATGATCCCCCTTTCGTGGATGAGAAACTGAGGCTTGACAGGTTAAGGGTCTTACTGGTAGCCGTGGGCACTGCTTGACCTCAGATCCCGCACCCTCCTGCCCCTCCCCCGAGTCCAGGGGCCCCCACATGGCCGCAGGGGCAGATGCTGGACCGGGACGGGGCTTTCCTGGTCAGAGTAGAATGGGAACTCGGGAGGAAAGAGAGCGAGCATCCTGTCAAGGTAAACTCATTCACATTTTAAGAACAACCCTTCATTCCGAAATTCTGCCTTTCCACGTTTTTTGGTATTGAGTGGTTTTCTTGGATGGTCTGTTGGTGCTCATAAGTGGCTTTCTTAAAAGGACTTTACTTGGCAGATAAAGAGGGTTGCAGACCCGTGTTTGTTTCTAATACTGAACACAGCCTTGCAGGTAGGTCCGTGAACTACACCGGGAAGCTCCTCGCGAGGCTGAGTCCTGAGAGGCGCAGGGTCGGGCAGAGGCAAGGGCCCGGGTGGGATCCCGGGTCGGCCACTTCCGAACCAGGCCCTTCCCGGCAGGCACAGGGGCTGGGGTCTGGGGTGGCCTGTTCCATCCGCTGTCCGCTCGAGATGCCTGGCCAAGCAGGGGTGTAAAGTGCCTGTGGGCGTGGACTCCACACCAAAGCATCAAAATTACTTCTTATTGAATTCCTACTGTGTGCTCTTTGCATTAACCCTTATGCCTTTTAACGGCTTTGTGAGTTAATGCCCCCCCCCCCCCATTTTATAGATAAGGCAACCAAACCTGAGTTTAAGTAACTTGTACAAGGCCATGCCTGGAGTGTTAGATCCCAGATTCAAACTCTCCTCGTGTCGCTACGTAGCCCACCCTCTGCCGGGCGCACACGGGTGTGTGGGGACCCCCTGGAGCTGGGGCAGCGGCCTCCCCTCCTCCTGCCCACGGTGGCCGCAGGCTTCTCCTGGTGGCTGGCCTCCGTCCATCTCTCCGCCCTGCTCAAGTGGCTCTCCGGCTTTATCCCGTGGGGGTCACAACGGTGCATACCCTCTGTCGGAAGGAGGTTTGCCGTGCCTCCTACCTCGAGAGTCTTTAACTGCGTGTTTGTGCCGTGCCACCCAATTGTAACGTTTTCACATGTATTATCTCATTTAACGGGGATGGATGAGGGCAGGGTAGCTATTGTTCCTCCACTGGAAAGATAAGACAGACTGAAAGCTCGATGACTTGCCGCAGGCAGCCGTTGGGCTGAAGGGAAGGGGTGGGGCACATTCCTTCATCTCTCCAATTTCTGGGGGCTCATGCCCGCTGAGGGTAGGGAGGTCCCTCTCCACTGGCCCGGAGCTGAGAAAGCCGTGCCCCTTCCCGACCTACCCGCTCCAGCTTGGTCCCTTGCCCCGGCCTCCAGGCCATTTTGCTAGGCGGTGCCTTGGAGGGGGCTCTGACTGGAAAGGGCTGGGGGTGTGGGGCCAGAGGATTAGCAGTGGAGGAGTCTTTGCTCCTGAAATGTGAGAGGCCGAGGCCAAGGCAGTCTCGGAGGTCGGGAAAGAGAGTGGCTTCACCCCAAGTGAGGGAGAAGGTCATTCACTTTTGTGGAAGACGCACTGTGTTTTGTACGTATTAGTAACTAACTTAATACCGACAGCAGTCTGTTAAGGTAGGAGTTCCTGCCCTCGGTTTGTAGATGAGCGAAGAAGACCCCTACAAGTTAAGCAGATTGTCGGAGACGAGGCAGCCAGTGGGTGACAGCCCGGACCCCGGCAGGGACGTTGGGGTGGGGTCGGGAATATTCTCGGAAGAAAGACTTGCAAGTCTGTGAACACAGGCCTTCTGCCACCGTGTGTGCCCGCCCCCACGCGTGCACACGCACCCCGCCTGCATGTACGCTTGTCCCGGACCCGCTTCTGGCCCCCAGACACGCGTGGACACGGTCTGTCCGTCTCCACCCCGCCTGTCCATCCGGCAGAGCGCTGGCATGTGGCGCGGCCACGTTTCTGGGTGCCACGTGAGCCCTTGAGGGCGCTGCAGCTCGCCCGTCCTGATGCGCGCACCCCAAGCAGGTCCGGACCCGACCCCGCCCTTCCGGTCCCGTGGCCCCGCTCCTCCGTCTTGCAGCCCCCAGCTCTGGCACCTGCCCGTGCCACCCGGTGAGGTCCTCTGAGCCCCGGGACAAAGGGCGCTCCAACTCCAGGCCATCGGGGAGTCACGTTTTGTTTCTCCCCCATCCCGCTCTCCACCGCCCCTCCCCCCCCATGG
This sequence comes from Helogale parvula, assembly GCA_004023845.1. NCBI lineage: Eukaryota > Metazoa > Chordata > Mammalia > Carnivora > Herpestidae > Helogale > Helogale parvula. Next base: position 6,855 of record PJEM01021696.1, on the reverse strand, counting down.
CCTCCCTGAGCTCCCACTCCCTCCCTCCCTCCACATTTAATTTCTCCAGCAACTTTTATTAATCTCTGTGGTCTCGGGGGACCACCGCCTCCTCCCTCTCTGCTCTCCTTGAGCCCATTTAACAAAATTGGGATCGTATTGAAATAAATGGGCCTTGCAGCCAGCCACCCTCCTCGGAATGAAGGGTCTTCAATCCAGGGATGGAAATCTCCAGCACTCCCTAGCAAATTCGGATAGTGCTGGGGTTTCATTCCTGCTGGGGGGAGGGTGGAGGCTGGCTCTGGGACAGTGTGTGTGGGGTCTCCCAGAAGGCAGTGGGGCCTGGTTTGGACAGAGAAGGGGCGGTGGTGGGGGGGGTGTCCCACCGGACGCTGGGTGAGGGGTGCAGACTCTTCTGGACCGGGGCGTCTGGTGCTGTTCTCCGTGCCCTGTGTCTCCCTCTGCAGCCCCGGGAGGAGCGCAACCTCCCTGGAAGGTGCGCGTCAGCCCTCCGTCCCTTCGCAGAACAGAATGTGGTCTGCGCCTGCCGTGGGCCAGACCACGGTGTTGCAAACCACTAAAACCCTGTCCCTGCCCGTAAGGGTTTCACATCAGTATTTAAGTGCAAATAACTTAACTTCCGTAGGCCTCAGTTTCCTTTTCCATAAAATGGGGAGAGTTTTTTTTTTTAAATCAGCGAATGTTTATTACCATACCCAAAACATACTGGTAGGCATTATGGAAAAAATTTTTTTTAAATTACATCATGGGGCAACTGGGTGGCTCCGTCAGTTAAGCGTATGACTCTTAATTTCAGCTCAGGTCGTGATCTCATGGTTTATGAGTCTGAACCCCACATCAGGGGAGATCCTGCTTCGGATCCTCTGTCTCCTCTCTCTCTGCCCCTCCCCTGCTCATGCTCTCTCTCTCAATAAATAAAAATATTTTTTAAATGACATCATATGGTGTCTCCCCTCCAGGAGGCTAAGATGTGCGCCCCAGGATTCCAGGTGCTGGCCAGCGTGGGGCCGGGAGGGCAGCAGGTCAGAGCTGGGGAGTCGCGTGGGCAGAGGAGGCCAGGAAGGGCCTGGGGGGAGGTGGGTCTGAGGATGGGCAGGATGGGCGCACATCCTGCCGGAGGCCAGCCACAGCTGAGTATTGGGGGTGGGGAGAAACAGGCGAGGTGGTCCAGAGCAGACTAGGACCGGACCCAACGCCTCGGAAAGCCAGGCCAGAGGCTGTCCCGCAGGAAGCGTGGGGCCAGGGGCCTCCGTTGCTTAAATGTGCTCCCTACCTTGTTCTGCACCAAGTCACCCCCTTCTCCTACACTCCTCACCTGCTGGGGCGGCCCCTTCAGGTCCAGGAAAAGGTGAAGTAGACAGATAATCAGGGTTTGACCAGACACAAGTGAGCAGAAAACCCAGGGGAAATTCCCGTTCTGGCCTGGGAGGCCTCAGATGTGTGAGCTGGGTTGGAGCAGAGCCCTCGGGTTTAAGGCAGAGATGCGCAGGGGCAGACAAACCCAGACCGGAGGGCTGCGGTGTCCGGAGGCCTCGTGCGCCTGTTTCCTGAGGCCGTTGGTGGGGTCCAGAGTCTGGGAGGACCCATCTGCTTGCAGCAGAGGGCCAGGCCAGGGCTGTTTCCTCTGGCGGCCTTAGATGTGTGTGTGTGAGTGTGTGAGTGTGTGTGTGTGTGTGTGGGTTTGGGGGCTGAGCCTAAAGATTGTCAAACCTCTGGGAGCCCATGAACTCCTTTTATCAAACAGAGACCTTTGAAGAAGGTTCCCACCAGCAGGAGGGAGCCTGGTGAGCAGCCAAGCAGAGTGTTGTTTTAATGGCTGGGCCTGGCTCTCGACTAGGCACCGGGGATGGAAAGGTGAGTGGTCCCGGTCCTTGGGTCCCTCTGGGCCCAAGGGTAAACACTGTGACCATGCTACAGGACCAAGGTTGTGAGGGAGGAATGTGAAAAATGCTGAGGTCTCACTGCGGGGCTGGCGGTTGGGGAGCCCGGCCGGGGGAGGGGACAGCCCGGGGGAGGGGCCGGCCAGCCTCCACAGATGTGAGGCTCCGGGCTGGGGCCGTGGCCTCTGGAATGCAGCGCCCTGGACAATCCCGACTGTGCTCCCCTGCTCCAGATGGAAGGAGCCGAGGAATCCGAAGGAGGGAGCCGAGGTCCCTCCCGAGGATCATGATTTCCAGGAACAAAGACTGTTTCTCCAAAGCCCACTTTCCCCAAATCTCCTCACCTCCCGGGGTCAGCATCCTCCTCCCCACCCCCACCCCGCCCCTGAGCTCATCTCTAAATTAACTTTGTCCTTGTAATCAGCTTAGCGAGTTGTTCCCCCTCCACCCGAATTCTCCCAGGAGCGGCCTGGGGCCCTGCTCGCTCCATTACCCAGCATTGTCAAGGCAGGAGGTGCTTTTAACCGCCCCTTCCCATTCGATTCGCCCCTTCCCATTCGATTCGCTTAACTGGGAGGATATTGGGAGGAAAGACCTGAGAGGGGCAGGGGGAGGGGCCTGGGGTGGGGCAGCGGTGGGGGCAGGAGGAGGGCATTTTCAAAGGAGTAGAAACCCAGGGAAGGGCAGGCTGGCAGGGCAAAGCCCCTGGGGGAAGGTTGAGGTTTTCGCCACCTGGGTGCCCTCATTCTCCGGAAGGACTTTGATCCGGACAGCGGGACTCCTGGGCTTTAACCCCAGACCCTGAGCGATTGGCCTGCTGCTCAGGGCCTGCGACCCAGCCTCGCTGGGAATCTGCCACCTCAGCAGGACGGGGTGCCCCTGTCCCCCACCCCCCACAACGGTCAAGGCTGTTGGTCCATCGGCTCTCCACACCCACCCCTCCTCAGCCCCTCTGGGCCCTGCGGGTCCTAGACTCCGGTGCCTATCACCCCGCACACATCTTGAAAGTCGCCCCTCACCAGGCGGTGGGTGAAGTGGGAATGCAAACTCATTTTAATGTCAGTTTGAGCCAAATATAATTAGAAAGGAAAATCTGACTTTGCAAAAAAAAAAAAAAATCTAATGCATTGCAAAGCCAAGTTGAAATGACTTCTGGATTATCTGCACCACTGCCGCTCTCCATTTATGCAGAAAATTGGGAGTGAGGCTGCAGCGCCCATATCTAGGGATTTAGTCTGTGCGCCCAGGGTCAGGTCACGGAGACTGGCCCCTTTCCATGCAACCCTAGAATTGTGTGACCCCCCTCCCTGGAGTGCCCCCGGGCTTCCTTACCAGAGGGTCTGTGGGACGGCCGCCCGCGTGGTCAGGACCAAGCCACTTTGGCTGGAGCCTCAGTTTGCTGATCCACACAATGGACACGGTAGCGCCTACCGAGTCAGAGGGTTGTCCTGAGGACTGAGTGAGGGAACTGTACATTCAGGGACAGAACCTGGAACACTAACGATAGTAAACCCTCGTCTTTATTAATATTGCACGGTGCCTGCTTCTCACAGCTCCCAGTCCAAGGCAGATCTGAGCAAGGCAGACAAGAGGGTGAGTGAGAGCAGAATAGTCCAAATACAGATGCGTCCCGGGCGCTGTGCCCAGGGAGGTGAACCGCGATGTGGGTAATTCGGGACAAGGTGCGGCGGGGGCTCCGAGGCAGCCGCAGAGCGTGATGGGAGGCGCCCTGGTTCAGATGGGTGAGCCTTAGTTTCTGCATCTGTGAAATGGAGAGATGGCCCTCTTAGTGCCCAGAAAGCATGCCCGTCGTCTTCACCCCCGTCTCTCCAGAAGGCTTCAGCTCGGTGTGTTATAAGGATTCTCAGACTTGAGCGCGCTTGTGGGACATGCAGCGATCTTGATAAAGTGCGGATTCTGATCTGGAAGGTCAGCGGCAGGTGGATTTGTGCCTGGGCACTGAGTTCCCGACGCTGCTGCTGCTGCCGGTCCTGGGACCTCTCTTGCAAGTGTTGTAAGATGCCTTCCCCCGGGGAAATAGGCCTTCGATGGCCCACCAAGCAGCCAGAGAAAATAGAAGCCTCCTAACGGAATGAGTTCACGTGTCCGCCTGCTTAGTTGCCTGCCGGCCCGGACAGGTCATTCATTCAGGAGCTTTGATAGGTTTGTTTGAGGGACGCAGGTTGTGGGGCCGGACAGGGGTGGTGCCTGCCAGGGCTCCCTGAGCTGCCCAGCCCCCTCCCTGCACCTCACCTGTCCCCAGTGCCCCCCACCCCCGGACAGCCACTGCCAGGTGCAGAGTTGAAAAGCATGCAGCCAGGGTGTCGGTGGGGAGCCCTCTGTGCCAGAGCCGTTGGTCATTTCCACTCCAGTTTTTTGTTTGTTTGTTTGTTTATGAAACATGTCCTCATAATCCAGCTTCGCGGTTTGGTGGAGATTTGGGGAAAACTATGACAGAGATGCTAGCCAGGACCTTGACCCTCTTGCCTTTGGCTCAAGCGTTGGGTCATGAGTGAGCGGTGTGATTTGGGAAGCAAGGTGGGCCATGGGCCAGCCTAGCTGGGGACATGATGTGGGGGCAGTGGAGGGCCATGTCTGGACGGGCCAGTTTCTCGGTAGACCTGATGGTTGCTTGGCCCACATGGTGAGCTAGCTCGCCCTTTCCCGCCTGCCTGTGTCTGTGTGCGGGGTCCCCGCTGAAGGAGGAAGGGCCTCAGGCTGGAGGAGAGGGGACCCCTCTCTGCCTTCACAGTTCCAATTGCCTGGGGGCAGCTCAGTGTAGGGAGTCCCGGCCACTAGGGAAAGTGGGATGCCCACTGCTTCCCTTCCTCCTCCCCTCTCTCCCCGAAGCCACACCCCCCCATCGCTGGGGCGCAAGGGGGTGCGTGCAGACCGCATCCCTCGAACAGACAGCTGGGGTGGGAATGAAAATGAAGCCGCTCGAGGTGTGTGGACCCTCAGGGCATCTCTCTTCAGGCCGGACCTGGACCGCAGGGTCTGTACTTCATGGAGGAGACAGGAGATGCAGGAGCCTTCTGCGCTCGCTCACTTTGATAGGTAACAGGTCCTGGCAGTTGGGAAGTTCCTCTCTGCATCTGACCCGAAGCCTTCCTGCTCCCGCATGGAAAGCTGTCTCACCGGGGCTGAAACCGAACAGATGTCTGGTGTTCTCTCTGGATGCAGGACGTCGGCTTCCCCTGGAAGGTTCACCTCCAGAGAAGGCTCCTGTGCTGGAGAGGCAAGCCCGGGAGGTCGTGGGGACACTGCCTGCCTCAGAGGCCCCACGTGAGGCACAGCAGGCCATCTCCTCAGGGGTCAGATTTGCTTCCCAGTGAGGCACCACGGCTGGCCTCCTGGTGTCCCCACTCAGGGCCAGAGCCTCCGTGCCCTGGCTGTGTGTGCAGTGTCTTCCGATCGGCAGCTCGAAGCAGCTGGGGGCTAGAGGGCTCTGGCAGCCTTCCCACTGTCTCTAGCTACGGTCCGGGAGCCCCCCTCACCTCCACGGGGGCCGGGCATCTGCTGCCGCGGTGGGGCGTGGAGGGGAGATGGCCCCCCAGGACCCGTTCTGGCTTCAGAGCGGGAGGGTTTCCTCTTGCTTCACAAGGGGACATACGTCCTGAGTCCAGCCCAGCTGGGAGGATCCCGAGGGAACGCCCTGTGGGCAGAGAAGGAAGGATTCGGTGTCTGCCTTTGGCGATCTCCCTGGGATACTGGGCCATATTAGACAGGTGCAGACTCAGTTCTGAACTTGAACTTGAGGGAGGAGCCGTGGTTTCTGCTCCGGGATAGCTAATTACAGGAGGGTCTAAACACACACAAAGATGGTCTAACTGGGGGGTTTGACCCTGTTGTGCACCTGCAGGAAGAGACAGAGATACGAGTGCCGAGGGTCAGTGAGGAAGGTGCTCTGGAAGGGCAGAAGGAAGGAGAGCCACGTAGGAGCCTGGCCCTGAGGGCTCGCAGGCCGCAGGCCGGGGGAGCTGGGAGCCTGGGTGTCGCCTTGTAGGCTGTGAGTCTTGCACATTCGCGCCGGCTGCCGACACTCGCCCGGCACAGGCAGCTGCACTCCGGGAGGGGACCCTGCTCCAGGAGCCCCTGCCCCCTTGAGGACAGGACTGCGTCCTGAACAAGCCCTCAGGGGCTCAGGAGCTGGTGGCCTCGGCGGCATGGCTGCCCTCTCCGAGGTAGCCAGCCCGGCGCGGGCACGGGCCAGTCCTTGCCGCCGGCCTGTGGGTGCCAGCCTCGGGCTCCTCCGGCCGGTGCTCCCGGCCCTTCCTCCTGCTGTCCTTCCCCGTCTGCAGGTCTGTCACTCGGCAGGAGTGAAATGTGCCCTGCTCCTGAAGCGCTCGGTGCTTGGTAATTTGTGGATTATAGCTAACTCTCGATAAAGATTCCCCTAATTGCTGGGCTCACCTCAGGTTCTATCATCAAAGCGAAGCCGTGAGGCCCCCTCTCGCCCTCCTTTCCTTTTTATTATCTCTTAATTAATCACTCTGGCTTTCACACTTAGCAGATAATTACAGTCTCCTGGGCACGCAGCTCATTTTCATAACCTCCTGCTCCAGCCGGCAGCAGAGGGGTGGGAGGAAGGGGAGAGACATGCTGTGGGAGGGGGGCAGCGGGTGGGACGGAGCCTCTCGGCAGCAGGCGCCCCATGGAGCAGTGGGAGCCGGGCGCCAGACCTCGAGGAGGCTCCGCCAGGGCAGGGAGGCCATCGTGCTCCCTGGGGACGGCCTACCTGGTCCCCAGTGCAGCCCCCTGAACTGCGTGTGGCTAACTCCCTCAGCCTGCCTGGGGAAGGGGGGTAGGGTAGGGGTGGGTTGGGGTGGGGTAGGGTAGGGGTGCAGTTGGGTAGGGTAGGGTAAGAGTGTAGCAGGGTAGGAGTGCAGCAGGGTGGGGCAGGGGTTCAATGGAGGTAGGGGTGCAGTGGGATAAGGCGGGGGTGCAGCAGGGTGGGGTAGGGTAGGGGTGCAGT
>PJEM01021695.1:0-10710 GCA_004023845.1 Helogale parvula | reverse complement strand
CCTTCCTCCTTTCCTCCCTTCCCTTTCCTTCTTTCTTTCTTCCCTTCTCTTCCCTCCCCTCCCCCTTACCTTCCCCTCCCTCCCTCCTTTCCTTCCTTCTTACAGTTTATTTATTTATTTTGAGAGAGAGAGAGATAGAACAAGAGAGGGTCAGAGAGAGAGGGAAAGAGAATCTCCTCCCTCACAATGTGAAGCCCAACTCAGGGCTCAAACCCACAAACCATGTGATCATGACCTGAACTGGATTCAAGTCGATGCTTAACCTACTGAGCAACCCAGGCACCTCCCTTCTTTTTTTGCCAAACTTTTACTAAACAATTAATCAGGCTTTATAAGATGCAGATAGGCAAAACTATATTAAATATTGCTCTGTCTCAATGAAGTGGATTTCACGAGAGAGGGATGGAAGAGATACTGCAAATCCACCGGTAACCCATGGCACAGTCAGCTGCTCTACCCTTGACTCCATGTGACCCGCACTCTGCATTTACCTAACACGTCCCCTCTCTGAATCAATTTCATCTGTCTCACGATGGCTGCCCATCCACTCTCCCTCCACATCGACACATTACTCTTCTCCATTTTTCTCTGCATTATGTTTGGAAGAGAAATACATTTGTTCTATTTAAAGCTAAATTCTTTTGTGTCTGTTTGGTTACATGTCTTCAAGTATATTCCACCACAAGGCTACATCTACTAGCAGCTGTAATCATGAACTTTTATTGAGGGTCTGGTGGGTGCCAGACTCTTTACATACGTTATTTATTTTACTCTTGGCATACTATTAGTGCTCTTTGCAGATTGAGTACTGCCTCTGATTCAGTACTGATTCAGTAAACCAAAGTTCAAATGTACCTCCCCTAAGGTCACCTAGTTAATAAGTGGTAGAGTCAGTATGTGAATTGACAGTTCTTTCTTTTTTTAAAGTTTATTTATTTTTGAGGGGGCTGGGAAAGAGAGAGAGAGAGAGAGAGAGAATCCCAAGCAGGCTTTTGTGCTGTTAGTGCAGACCCTGAGGCAGGGCCTGAACTCACAAACTATGAGATCATGGCCTGAACTAAGATCAAGAGTTCAACACTTAACCAACTGAGCCATCTAGGTGTGCCTTGAGTTGACTTTGCTGAGTCTATGACTAGATTAAGTTTTCCCTCTGATCATGCTACACCACATAGCTTCATTGTCTCTCTCTGTTTAGCACATCTTTTCCAGGGCACCTGGGTGGCTTAGTTGGTAGAGCATCCGACTTTGGCTCAGGTCATGGTCTTGCAGTCCATGCATTCAAGCCCCATGTAGGGCTCTGTGCTGATAGCTCACAGCCTGGAGCCTGCTTCAGATTCTGTCTCCTTCTCTTTCCTTCCCCTGATCTTTCTCTGATTTCTCTCTCTTTCTCTCAAAAATAAATAAATATTAAAAATTAAAAAAATCTTTTCCTCAATCAAACATGGGCTTGTTTTCACCTTCCCATTGTTCTTCCCTTTGTTCCCCCCCAAAAACATTGAAAGCTTACAGAGATCAGTGGCTCTTATCTTTCCCTCTTTGCTCATCCCTGTTGCTTTAACCTCTTAAATCTGCTTTTGTTTCTCCGGCTCCTCTCCATCCCTAAAGAGAGCTTCTGCCTTTCAGCGATTGACCACGGAATATTGGTCCAATCCCATTAACTTTTCTGACCACAACTGCTAAAATGTCTGCACTAATTTTTACATTAGCTTTTCCTCACCACTTCCTGAAATCATCTCCTTCTCTTATTTATCTGTTTATTCCCTTGGTTCTTGTTAACTCCTCTGTCAACAACTACACTCAGAGTTAAAAAAAAAAAAAACATATGGAGGAAATTAATGTATGTAGTAAACGAAAAAAATGTACAACAGGTTATCCTATTGTATTCCTTTTTGGGTGCTATTCCTTTAAATTTGGGGGTCATCTCCTTGAGTCTTGTCTTGTCTTTTTTTTTTTAAGTGTAGGATGTATTCATAAGATAAAAACTTCAAGTTATCAGGTTAAATAAGTTATGGGGATGTACTATACAGCAGGCTGACTATAGTTAACAATGCCATATGGCATATTTGAAAGTTGCCAAGAGAGTAAATCTCCAAAGTACTTATTAAGGAAAAAAATTGTAACTGTGTGAGTTGACTGTTGTTAACTTACTTTGGTAACCATTTCACAATATATGCCTATACCCAATCGTTCTGTTGTATACCGTGCACTAATTCAGCATATAAGACAAGTCTATCTCAATAAAACTGGAAGAAATATATAGGATACATTGATAGTAAACTTTAAAAAATTCTTCCATGTCTAATATCATCTTTCCTTTGCCCTTACTCCTGGTTGGAAGTTTAATTGCTTATAAACTGCTATTATCAGTTTGAAGATTGTGGAATTCAACAGCTTTTCCTCTCACAACTTTGAGGCATTGAACTCTGTTGTCTTCTAGTATCTAAGTTTCTGATTGAATTCTCCTACTCGATCTTCTTTTTTGTGCCTCGGTAGGAAGAATATCTTTTTTGTGTTTTCTTTTCACACACACACACACACACACACACACACATAATCTCCCATATATGTGTATATATATAACCCTTATATATGTATATATGTGTACACGCATATACATATACTTTTTTAAAGTAGGCTCCACACCCAGCATGGGGCTTGAACTCATGACCCTGAGATCAAGACCTGAGCTGAGATCAGGAGTCAGATGCTTAACCTACTGAGTCACCCAGGCGCCCCTTTTCTGTAAATATCTTTTAATTCTTCTTTATCATTAGCATTCTGAATTTATCCTGTTTCCTCCTACCTGGTACTTCAAAGCATTCTTCCAATCCAAGGATGGATGCTTTTCTTCAGCTATGGAAGTTGTATTCTATTATTCTTTGATTATTTACTCTCTTGTTATTTCTGTTCTGTACTTTTTCCAAGTCTTGTGAGTCAAATCCTGGGCCTCTTAGATCTTTTATTCATGTCTTCAACTTTTTAATTCCTATCCTGTTTCCCCTTTGGCTTCCTCTTGTAGAAAACTTGCTTGCCTTGATCTAGTTCATTACCGTGGCTCTGAGCTCCGCCCTTTTTCTCAGTCTCTCCATAGAACTGTTTATTTCCATGTCATATTCTCAATTTCCAAACTCTCTTTTAAAAGATGTTCTCATCATTCCTTTTTAATAGTAGCCTGTTCTTTTTTAGTGGCTATAATATTTCTCCTGATGACAAACAGAGCGGAGACTTCATCATGCTTTCCCCTCCACACCTGGCTCCGGAGCCCGTCTGCCACCTCCCTCCTGGGCTCCGGCACCCACACCAGCAGCCTTCTTGACTGCCCTTGGAAGGCAGGTCTGCTAGGGCTAACAGCTGTGTGGATGGGACTCATCTGCCCTAGATGTTCTGGTCTTCAGTCAACTTCCAGGCACCTAGTTATTCTAGGTGCATTGGGCAGGAGCCCTTCATCTGAAAGTTGTGGCTCCCATATGGCATCGTGGAGGAATGATGTTTAAGCTGGGGTTGGAAAGAGGTGAGGAATTTAGAAATCAGTGTTCCAGATCTATGCATTCTTGTTCTAGCCTCTCGTGTGCACAATCACGTTCTACTCCTCTGTGTGGCAGACATTGCTCATTACTTACCTAATGCTCTTGACTACTTACAAAAAATATATTTTTTAATATTTACGTATTTTTGAGAGAATGAGATACAGAGTGCAAGTGGGGGAGGGGCAGAGAGAGGGAGACACAGAATCTGAAGCAGGCTCCAGGCTCTGAGCTATCAGCACAGAGCTTGACGAGGGGCTTGAACCCACGAACCATGAGATCATGCCCTGAGCTGAAGTCAGACGCTTAACCCTACCCCTCATGACTACTTTTTTATTAGCAGAATCCTGATATTGTTCAAAAGGACAAATCTGACAGCCACTAATTTGCTTTGCTTTTTATCCAATCACCTTTAGAGTTGGAGAGAAAAAGTCCTGTGGCATACTTTATTATTGAGATGTTGCTAAAAATCCCTGGGGAAGATAATCCTTCTAAACAAATACAAAAAGCCTAAGAGAGAGGTTTGCTTCGCTAATGCCGAGAACAGGAATACAGTGACTGGAGGTGCAGCAGTTCTCTTGGAGCCCAGAGGGTCAAAGCCACATACTATCCCAATCTGAAGTGCAGGAGGAGTTGGGCTTTCTAATGACTTTCTTGAGCAACTGCATGAGCCATGGGAACATTCCTCCAGAATTTTTAAGGGAGAAAAATAAATACACTCTAATCTAGACACTGTTAGATTTTCCATCATTTCTAGTTCAGTATGATCTTAATGAACCATACTAGCTCAGGTGTTCCTTATGCTTTCATTAAACTTCTAGATCAGTGGCTCTCCAGGTGTGGTCTTGGGACAGGCAGCGTCCACAGCACCTGACAGCCTAGGGGTGCGTGCCACCAGTCTGTGTTCTGACAGTGTTCCCGGTGATTCCGGTGCACATGCTAACGTTTGAGGACCACCGGAATAGAGTCATGATTCAATTGACTGCCTTGAATTTAGGCTTCTTTTCCTTGAAAAAACTTTTTTAAAATTTATTTTTGAGAGAGAGAAAGAGAGAGAGCATGCGCAAGTAAGGGAGAGGCAGAGAGAGATAGAGATAGAAAGAGAGAGAGAGAGAGAATAAATACTAAGCAGGCTTTGCACTATCAGTACAGAGCTCAGTGCAGGGCTTGAACTGATGAACTGTGAGATCATGACCTGAGCTGCAGTCAGGCACTCAACCAACTGAGCCACCCAGGTGCCCTGAAAAATTTTTTTAATGTTTATTTTTGAGAGAGAGAGAGAGAAAAAAATGTGAGTGGGGGAGGGGAAGAGAAGGAGACACAGAATCTGAAGCAGGATCCAGGCTGTGAGCTGTCAGCCTAGAGCCTAACGTGGGGCTTGACTCCATGAACTGTGAAACCAAGACCTGAGCATAAGTCAAATGCTTAACCGACTGAGTCACCCAGGTGCCCCTCCTTGACCTGTTAGTAGTATATTATCAAATAAATACTCCTCGAGTGAAGCTCTATTCTGTTAAAACAGCCATCACGACTCCCCATCACTTATTGAACCAAATAAAAATGATTCAGTTATCCATAGTTGTTGAAAATATTGGCTTGACGATGTTCTTCATTAAAATTTTTCTTCTACTTTCAATTTTCTTTTAAAATCACATGATTCTGGTAAAAGTACCAACTTACGTGGACAGAAGACGCCCCACCCCAGGATCTTTATGTCACAACTTTTGTCTTGATTCTTGGAAGGTCTGTTCGCCATTCATCTTGGATACATAACTGCAACCGTATTCATGAACGCTTTAGGAGACGTTCTCTCTTCGGATCATATATGCCTTCATTTGTACCTTTTTAATAGTACTTTAAATTGTTGTTGTTTTATTCATGGGGTAATTTATGGAACTGGAGAATATACCTTGATAATTACGTTTCAAAAGAATGTAACATGTAATTAAAATTAAACAAAATATAATTTTATGCATAAATGCATTTTTGGAAAATATGTGCACAAGTTGAATCTAATCATTATAATTTTCTATAAACATAATGAGTGCTAAATTGTTATTGATTACTCATTTTTTTACCAAGCCATCTGGGACTCTGACACTGGAAGGATGTAATGATTACTTCTACTGTCATCAAGTTATTTTAAATTTAAAGATGATATGAGATAGCGCTTTTCTTTTTTAAAGAAAACTTCACAATTACAGCACGGCAATTAACTTTTAGATTAGGGGAGAAAAGATGCTATACTTTTTTTCCTTAAAGGAATATGTTGGGATATAAAAATGAATATATCTGTAATATTTCATTTTTTTAAATGAATCTCTTCAAAGCAATCATAGAGACATGGCTATTCCTTTCATTTCAGTAACTCCTAGTTAAACAGCTCACATTTTACTTATAAAATTAATTTCAGTATTTTTACATTTCTCAAAAAATTAACATGCAGTGAGGCTTTTGTTTGGGGAGGGAGGAGAAAGATTATTTGTGTGACAAAATTATCTTTTACTTCTGAGAATAATTTGAAGACTTTACGGAGAAGTTGTATACAGAATGGTAGGTAGACATGACACACCCTTCAGGAAATACAAAGAAATTGATACATTTAATGTATTTTTTCCAACTGCATAAGGCATATACCTAAAAACGCAGGCACATCGAAGCGTTGGTGAAAATGAAAGCTCACTCATGTGTTCTTTTTTTCAAAAGCTAATTTATTCATTTTGAGAGAGAGAAAGAGAGCACAAGCAGGTGATGGGCGGAGAGAGAGGGAGACCGAGAATCCCAAGCAGGCTCCACGTGGCTGGCATGGACCCCGACATGGGGCTTGAGCTCATGAACCGTGAGATCATGACCTGAGCCGAAACCAAGAGTCGGATGCTTTCCTGTCCCTCACGCATGTGTTCTTAACATGCATCAGTTCCCACATCTTTCTCTCAGTGCATTTCTATGTGGACGTACATATGTGCTTTTTACCCTACCTCACAGGATATCATGTTATACTTCCTTAAACCAAGTGATTTACCTCATTTATTTCTAGTTAAAACTATTACATGATAGAACATTTCTGCCTTTTGAATTTAATTATGTGTTTTCTTAAATAACAAAGTATATATTACATTTACATAATAATTTTTTTTATCAACTTGAACTGTCAAAGAGGTATTCATTCATTTATGTGTTCTTTCATTTGAATATGGAAAATGACAATGGTTGGACCCTACTCTCTCTGTGAAGATTGGGGCTGTTCCTTCTATAAAAACTGACAGCACTTGTGTATATGACCTTTTATCAATTTAAAATTCTGTAGATACTGTTGATGGTCTGGTTGAATTACCTTGTATTCTGTATATTTTAATAAGGGTGCGCTTAAGTCCCTTGAATTTTATTATAAATGTTTGTTTGTCATGTCTCTTCTGTGTTTGTTTCTTTGTTTTGTTTTACGGGAATGTGTGTACAATTTCCTCTTCAAATATTTCAGCACCAAACAATGGAGTAATGGTAGTGTTTATGTTAATATTGCACAACTTACTTTCTTTTGCTTGAATCCTCTAGCAAAAAAAAATTTTTTTTTGTGCCTAAGGCAGAGGCCTCATGGATCGCCTACTGAGTAAACTATGTGGCTTTGAGAAAGTTATTTAGTGACCTTGTGGTCCTATTTTCTCATTTGCAATGCAGTAATAAAGTAGTACCTGCCTTGTGTAGTTTTTATTAATATAACATAAGATAAAACTCTGCACCGTGCTTGAACAATGACTGACAAGCATTAAATACCACATGAATGATTTATCTTCGTTTTCTCCTGTACCATTTCTATTTGTTGTGTTTCCTGTAATAAGCATTTAGTTCATTTTTTTATTATAACGTAAGATCTTTTGTGTTTTAAGTAAGGCTGTTTATTTTCATATTTATCATTCACAAGTCACTTGGGTTTACTTTAGCATTTTTGTCTGTGTTTTGGGGGTGTGGATATGTTTGTGTGCTTGTTCAAATATTTCTCTTATTTACCACTGAAATGTAGCCCATAAGAATGAGCAAACACTGTCCTTGACTTCTACACTAAGATTAAAATTTGTTTGCCTTCCACCCCCAAGTAGCATGGCTTGCTTTTCCCTGGTTCCCACCACTTGACTTTGTCTAGTCGTGACTTTATATGGTTTTATGGGGGGTTTTCATAGTTGCTTTCATTTGGAGAACTTTGCTTTGAGCATACTTACTTTGTGTATCTCTTCTGTACGCACATGTTAACTTCAATTTATGGTGATACACTTTTTTAAAATTGCAAATACTTGGCTGATTCCCTTATGGTTTCTGTTATGAAATAGATTATTTTGGGGAATTTGAGTTAGGCATGCAGGGAAGTGGATAAACTCATGTTGCCTTTTAGAACTAGAAACACGCTGCGTCATTTTTCTATAAATCCTATGGTTATTCCTTTCTCTCTATTTCCTGATGACAGCAAAGCCTGCACCAGTATTGTGAAATACACACACACACACACACACACACACACAGAGCTAATAAAATAAGCATTATAATAAAATAAATCCCTCTGATTTACATGATTATAAGAGAAAAATCACATCTTTGTGTCATAGCCCGATATCGACTTTGCACTTGGCGTATCTCCCATAAAACTGTCTTGAACTCAGTGGCCTCAAAAAGGAAAACAAAAGCAAAAACAACCGTTGATTCCTTTAGATTAAATTTATTCTTTGGAAGTAGAATCTGGTTTATCTTGCGGAGAGCTCAATATTCAAAGAAAATGTAATTTAAAATAAGATTCCTTTTGCTTTTCACTTTTATGCCCCTTCAGCGGGCTCTCTTTTTAATCTCTGTACCGAGGCCCTACTGTTCTCCTTCCCTTGTAAGATAAAAGATAGATATATGCTTCTAGAAAGTCTCCAAAAGGAGAAAGCTTAAGGAAAGCCCTAGCAACAAATGTGGGATTCTTTTACATGCTCATGGAGATTGAGAAATTCCCCAGATAAATGATCCTTTGTCCCTGCTTTCTCTTTTCTTCTTTGTTTGCTTTCCAAAACATGTGTCTCCAGGTAATTAGTTTCATGATATGTGAGTGTTATAATATTTTTTAAAAATTTTAGGTTTATTTATTTATTTTGAGGGAGACAGAGACAGTGTAAGTAGGGGAGGGGCAGAGAGAAAGGGAGACAGAGAATCTCAAGCAGACTCTGCACTGTCAGCATGGAGCCCAACTCATGGGGCTTGAACTCATGAAATGTTGAGCTCATGACCTGAGCCGAAACCAAGAGTTGGACGCCCAATCAACTGAGCCACCCGGTGCCCCAAGTGTCAAAATATTTTACCTCTAAATCTTTCGGGATTGCTTATGGTACATGAATCTGATAACAACTTAGGATCTCACTACAGATTACAATAATATGTTGATTTAGCAGGATTAAATTGGGAGGGGGTATAGTAGAGAAGAAAGAGAATGAATTTTGGGCTAAGAATGGCTCAATTTGCATTCAGTGCTGCCATTTAGAATCCCATTATGACTTTGGCCAAGTTTTTAAGATTTCCTGAGCTCAAGTTTTCCTCACCTATAAAATTGGAATAACAATAATAGTATCTCTCTTAAATGTTAGGACTTTTAAGGACTAAATAAGATGATGCATTAACTGTTGGGCACCGTGTTGGACAAATAGTAAACCTCAAAGTTAGCAAACAACAGATCTACCTGTCTTGCTTGTCATGTGATGGTGGCAAATTCCCTTTCACCTTGCTGCCAAGTTCATAGTCTGCTAATGATCATCATAGCTAAAAGCATTGGTGCATTTTCGTTCTGGCCTCTTCTCTTCCACAGCTACCTTTCCAAATGCACAAGGATGGCCATTAGGCACCCTTTTTCTTAATCTTATTTGCTTTCCAAGCCTGTCTGTTCATAACCACCCTCACTGTTGGCTCACCTTGGAAAACTACACGGTACTTGACAAACAGGCAGTTTTGAAGAGAAGAGAAACCTATATCCTGTCTCTCTCCCCTGTTCTGACTAATGCCCCTGTCCATCTACTGTGGTCCCTAGCTGGAGAAAGGGCTAGGGAGGGAATTCAGTACAGGACACTGGCAAAAGTTTGTAGCTATTCAAGCAAATTTTTGACCCTAGGAAAATGAGCTCATGTGTTCCCCAGAGCAGGGACTTGGCTTCTTGGAACCAATGGCCACTGATTTGCACGCACTTACCTTATGCACACAGACAAGGAAGTTAACATGCATTCACAACACAAAAATTTTTACATTTTGGGGGCTCATCCAGCTACTTGCATTTCTAACCCCCTCAAGATGTCATTCTCTCCTTACTGCAGACATGCTTCCCAAGTTCTTCTCTGGACCATTCCTCACATGGCGCTGCTTTCACCACACGTTCCTCTTTCTGTGAATAACGCTTTTTTTTTTTTTTAAACATATGCCTTTTTTATTTCCATGTTATTTACATGAAGAGGATGTCTGGTTGCTAAGGCAACTAGGACTGGGGTGGGTGCCTTTAGACTCAGGTGTGTTCCCCACTTCATTTGATGAATCAGATCAGTTGGGTTCCCCACTTCATTTGATGGAATTCCATTTGTGTTCATGGTTCATCCAACTGTGGTTGTGAGAATGTAAACATCACGAAGGCATGCTTGTTTCTCTGGCTGTTTCCTAAATATGTATTTGCCTGAATTCACTAGCTTCATGCTTTCTCTTGTTATTAATGAAACCTGATATGCTGCATTCAAAGCTAATTATTCTGCTATCCTTTCCCTACTGAACACTGTCAAATTATTTCTCCTTCAACCTTTCTTTCTCTCTCCCTCTGTCTCTGCCTCTTTCTTTCTTAATTCTCCGGTTTTCTCCTCATTTTTGGAATATCTTCTGGTTTTCTGTCTCCATTAATCTCACTAAGTGCTTAATGATAGTGCATTCATAGATTGACCATTGGTCTCCTCTCGACAGGCTGAGGGTTTGTAGGATTGTGCACGTACATAGCTGGATGTTCTCGGGCAACAGGAGAGGATGTGGATCCTCTTGATTCAGCTCTGTTCTAAGAATAATCCAATTCGACTACAAGAATAGCAGTATCTTGTTCCCTTACCCCCACTTAGATCACTTTGAAAGGACCAATAAGATACTGCTTAATTTCAGTATCCATTGCAACAGATAAATGAGGAGACAAGAACTTCTGAATCAG
>PJEM01021694.1:0-10712 GCA_004023845.1 Helogale parvula | reverse complement strand
GCACTAAGAAAATGGTCACAACAAACAAAACTGACTGATATGAATTTAAATTCTACCTTTTCCCAAGTGGTCTTTTTGGCTCTGCTGTGCTACACAGCCTGGGACACAGGTCCTAGAGCATTGGCGGGCCCCCTGGATTTTGGGTCCCAGAAGAATAGAAGGATTAAGCTGTGGCCTCAGGGACCTGGAGTCATAAGTGGGTCTGATTCAGCTTTCCAAGCAGCCAAACCCCAAAGCCCCAAATCACAGTCGGACATTTGCAAGTCATCTCTCTTTAAAAGTCTGGCTTGTAGTTTGTAAAAATTGTAAAGACTCAGTTGGTTGAGCATCAGACTCCTGATTCAGCTCAGGTCATGATCCCAGCATCATGGGATCAAACCTTGTGTCAAGCTTCACACTGAGCATGGAGTCTGCTTCATATTCTCTCTCCTTCTCCCTTTGCCCTTCTCCCCTGCTAGCATTCTAAACAAAAACAAAATTTACCTTGTCACTTAATTGATTCTACAGCTGCTCTTATTGAATTGTGACAGAATTATATTTCATAAAAGTACTGTTTTTGAACATAGTTAATTTAAATATAATCCTTGTGAATGTTTCCTTTTCACTGCATCTGCTAGAATTAAGCAATATTTGTATATATTTTGATTGGATTAACTGGTCCACTGATACGTAAACATAATTACAATATGACACAGCCATATAGAGGTGTTTGAAACAGTGAAAAAAATTCATCTAGGCTGTGAGTTATTGTAAGAAATCTGTAAATGTAACTAAAGATGTACTTCAACAAATTTTGATCAGTGCTAAAAATAACACAGAAAAAACTTTAAAAGCAAACATATCACCACCCACAAACCTATTAGTATTTTTATTATCTTATTAATTGCATTCATAAATTAAATTAAGAGGGTTGACATTTTACAATTTCATTTCTTGTTTTATAACTTTGATTTAATCTTTGAAATTTTGTTTCTGATATTCTTTGCTGTTTAAATTGGTATCTAGGGGAGAGGGCAAGATGGCAGAGAAGTAGGGAGTTTCGTAACTCCCACCTGCATCTATCAAACAAAGAAGGGCTGAAGCCAAAAGACACTGAACCACAAGAGTATGGGGGGGAAACAGACAGAGTTCACTAAGAAGAGAGCCTCATAGGTGCATTATTGAGAACTGGAAGAGATAAAAAAGGCTGAGACACAAAAGCACGGATGGGAGGGAGCCCCCTGTGCAGAGAGACAAAGGGAAAAATGTGGCTGAAACTGCTCTTAACAACTGTCCCTGGAAAAGAGAAAAACCTCAACCCAGGAAGGAGAGGGATCCTATCATCCCATCTCTAACCACAGGGCTTCAGAGAGGATACTATCTCTAACTGCTGAGGCTTCTTTGGGTTGTGGTCTGGGCCCAGAAAGTTTCTCTGGTACAGACTCTATGCAAAGAACTCAATAGGCATCAGGAGAAACTGCTCCCCTACTTGATCCCCAGCTAGGAAGGGCCCCGGTCTGGGATTCTGGGGTTACCTTTCAGTCACCATCATTACTGCACATGGAATAAGAACTGAAAACAAGGCTGGGGGCGGGACATAGATCAATGCCCACCTTGGGTACCCCAAGGGCACAGTAGGATCAGACCCAAAAGAGTGATTACAAAACTTGGTCTGAGAAGGGACTGGGGGGGCCGCCCTATTGCTCCCCACAACCACCAAGGTGGGGCCTCAGGAGGCAACCCAGAGACCCACAGTGCAGGTGAGATCCACCTACACTAAACCACATCCATCTGCCTTGCCTAGCTGCTTTGTTACCAGAGCTAGTTGGATGCTGTGGAAACAGAAGGTCCAGCCCCTCCCCCCAAAACCAGGACTGATGTATTGCCATAAGTAACTCTAGATCAATTCTTGCTATTCAAATATATCTCGCTTAGCTCATTCTTATATTTCCCCTCATCTGGAGTGGGTATTCTGGTTATTGGTTTGCTAAAACAGTCATATCTCATTCTTTCTCTCTCTTTTTTTAAAACTTTTTTAATGTTTTATTCATTTTTGATATAGAGAGACACAGAGAATGAGCAGAGAGGGGCGGAGAGAGAGGAAGACACAGAATCAGAAGCAGGCTCCAAGCTCTGACCTCTCAGCACAGAGCCTGACATGGGGATTCAACCCACTAACGTGAGAATGTGATCTGAGCCGCAGTCCAACGCTTAACCGACTGAGCAAATAGGGCACCCCTAATTCACTCTCTTGAAATATGTTCTACGCCTCCGTCAATACCTTCCTTTCTCTCTGAAATAATCAGACTATATAATTTCTCAGGGTAACATGATCCAGGTCAAAGTTCAATTTCTCTTTCTTCTCACCCGTGTCACTTCTCTCTGTATATGCTCTTCCATCAGCACTGCCTCTATCCTGCTCTTTATTTATAACTGGGATCTATGGCATTTCACTTTTAAACTGACCTTTGTCTTTTTTTCCTCTCCCTTTTGTTTTGCCTGTTTTTTTTTTATTTGTTTGAATATTTGTGTGCTTTTGTTCCCTATTTGTTTGTCTCTCTGTTTTCTGTTCCAGGGCTACCTCAACAAACAAGCCAAAGTACACATGGTGGAGAGTTCCAAATATCAATAGGAGTAGGGCAATACAATAACCAAAGACACAACAAGAGAGACCAAGGGAAACCATTAAAAGAACACTTCCTAAATGGACATATCCGGACAGTCAATGAAAATCCTTTAATATAGCAATACTCACAGGTGGAGAGCACATAACAGTTCTTTATAATTGACAAGGTACAGAAAACTAGCCAAAATGATGAAACGAAAGAACTCTCCTCTAAAAAAATTCCAGGAAATAGTCACAGCTATAGAATTGGTCAAAACAGATCTAAGCAAATAACTGAGCAAGAATTTAGGACGATTGTCATAAAATTAATTGCTGGATTGAAAAAGGCATGGAAGACATCAGAGAAGCTTTGCTACAGAGACTATGCACCTTAAAAATAGTTCTGATCAATGAAAAACTGCTATAAATGAGGTGCATAATAAAATGGAGGCAACCACTGAACAAACTGAAGACGCAGAAAAAAAAACAGTGAATTAGAAGACACAATTATAGATCAAGAGGAAACTGAGAAAAAGAGAGATAAATTAATCCAAGAACACGAAAGGAGAATTTGAGAACTGAGTGATACAAAGGGAACAATATCCATACCATAGAAATTCCTGAAGAAGAAAGAGAAAAAGGGACTGAAGAAATACTTGAAAAAGTTATAGCCAAGAACTTCCCCAATCGGTGGAAGGAAACAGAAACTGAACTCCAAGAGGTATAGAGAACCCTCTCAGAAATAATCGGTCTTCTGCATGATATATCAGAATGAAACTAACAAAATATAAGGTTAAAGAGAATTCTGAAAGCAGCTATGGATAAAAGGACAAAGGGAAACCTATCAAAGTAGTTGCAGACCTATCTACTGAAAGTTGTCAGGCCACACAGGAATGGCAGGAAATCTTCAATGTGATAAACAGGAAAAATATGCAGCCAAGAATCCTTTATCCAGCAAGCCTGCCATTCAGAATAGAAGGAGTGATAAAGGATTTCCCAAATAAACAACAATTGAAAGAATTCATTACCACTTAACCAGTCCTACCAGAAATCCTAAGGGGAACTCTGAGGGAAATGTTGCGAGGAACACAAGGTACCAGAGACACCACTACAAGTATGAATCTTACAGAGAACACGATGACTCTAAACCCATATATTTCAATCATAACACTGAATGTAAATGGACTAAATGCTCCAACCAAATGACTTAGGGTAGCAGAATGGTTAAAAAAATAAAGTCCATCTATTTACTGTCTACAAGAAATTCATTTAAAACCTGAGGATACCTTGAGATTGAACGTAACGGGATGGAGAAATATGTATCTTGAGACTGGAAGTTAAAAGAAAGTTGGTGTAGCCATACTTATATCGAACAAACTGGACTTTAAAGGCAAGGGAGGAACAAGAGATGAAGAAGGGCATTATACAATAATTACAGGGTCTATTCATCAGGAAGACCTAACAATTATAAACATCTACACACCAAACTCAGAAGCACCCAAATACATAAAGCATTTAATCACAAACAGAAATTGATAGGAATGTGCTAATTGAGGAGAAATTTAATACTCACTCCACACACAGCAATGGATAGATCAACTAGGCAGAAAATCACTAAAGAAACAATGGACCTGAACAACACGTTGGACCAGATGGATTTGACAGATCTATTTAGAACTCTACATCCTGAGGCTATGGAATTCACTTTCTTCTCAAGTGTGCCTGGTACATTCTCCAACATAGTGCACAAACTGGGTCATAAAGCAGCCTTCCATAAATGGAAGCAAACAGATCATACCATGCACACTTTCAGATCCCAATGGTATGAAACGTCAAATCAATCACAGGAGAAAGTCTGTAAAGCCTCCAAAAACATGGAGGTTAAAGAACACCCTACTAAAGAATGAATGGGCCAATCAGGCAATTACAGAAGAAATTTAAAAATATATGAAAACAAATGAAAATGAAAATACAACAATCCAAACACTTTGGGATACAGCATAGGCAATCTTAAGAGGAAAGTTTATTGCAATCCAGGCCTATTTCAACAAACCAGAAAAAGTGCAAATACAAAAATCTAACTGTGCACCTAAAGAAACTAGAAGAAGAGCAGCAAGAGCACCTCAAACCCAGCAGAAAACGAGAAATAATAAAGATCAAGGCAGAAATAATCAATATAGAATCAAAAAAAAAAAAACAATTGAGCAGATCAATGAAACCAAAAGATGATTTTTTGAAAAAATCAAATTGATAAACGTCTAACCAGATTTCTCAAAAAGAAAAGAGAGAACACCCAAATAGGCAAAATCACAAATGAAAATGGATCTATTACAACCAGTCCCTAGGAAATACAAGCAATTTTCACAGAATGGTCTGAAAAATTATATGCCAACAAACTGGAAAACCTAGAAGAAGTGGACAATTTCTGAAACACACATGCATTAACAAAATCAAACGGGAAGGTATAGAAAATCTGAACTGACTCATAACCAGTGAGGAAATTGAATCAGTTATCAAATATCCCCAAAGAATAAGAGCCCTGGGCCAGGTGACTTCCATGGGGATTTCTACCAGACATTCAAATCAGATAATACCCAATATTCACATAATACCCATTCTTCTGAAGCTATTTGAAAATATAGAAATAGAAGGAAAACGTCTGGACTCATTCTACGAAGCAAGGATCACTTGATTCCAAAACCAGACAGAGACCTAGCAAAAAAAAGGAAAGTGCAGTCCAATATCCTTGATGAATACAGATGCAAAAATATTCAACAAGATACTAGCAAATTGAGTTCAACAGCATGTAAAAAGAATGATCCATCATGATCAAACATGATCAAGGGGGATTCATTCCAGGGTTACAGGACTGATTCAATATTTGCAAATCAATCAATATGATACATCAAATAAGCAAAAGAAAAGATTAAAACCATATAATCCAATTGATAAATGCAGATAAAGAATTTGACAAAATATAGCATCCTTTCTTAATAAAAACCTTCAAGAAAGTAGGCATAGAAGGAACATATTTACACATCATATAAGCCAGTTAAGAAATGCCCACAGCTAATATCATCCTCAATGGGGAAAAACTAAGAGCTTTCCCCCTGAGATCAGGAACATGACAGGGATGTCCACTCTCACCACTGTTGTTTAACATAGTGCTGGAAGTCCTGGCATTTGTAATCAGACAACAATAGGAAATAAAAGGCATCAGAATTTGCGAGGATAAAGTCAATCTTTCACTTTTCACAGATGACATGATACTCTACATGGTAAACCTGACAGACTCCACCAGAACCCTACTAGAACTAATCCATGAATTCAGCAAAGTCGCAGGGGACAAAATCGACATACAGAATCAGTTGTATTTCTATACACCATCAATGAAGCAACAGATAGAGACATGAAGAGACTGATCCCATTCATAATTGCACGAAAAACATAAAATACCTAGGAATAAACCTAACCAAAGATATAAAAGATCTGTATGATTAAAACTATAAAAAACTTACAAAGAAAACTGAAGAAGACTCAAAGAAATGGAAAACATTCCATGCTCTGCTCATGGATTGGAAGAATAAACATTGTTAAAATGTCATTATTACCCAGAGCAGTCTTACACATTCAATGCAATCCCAATCAAAATTGCACCAACATTCTTCTCAAAGCTAGAACAAAGATCCTAAAATTTGTAGGAAACCACAAAAGACCCCAAATACCCAAAATAATATTGATGAAGACACCAAAACATCAAGACACTATGGGTTGGCATAAAGACAGACACATAGACCAATGGAATAGAATAGAGAGTCTAGAACTGGACCCACAAGTGTATGGCCAATTAATCTTTGACAAAGCAGAAAAGGGTATCCAATGAAAAAAAAAAGACAGCCTCTTTAACAGATGGTGCTGGGAGACCAGGACAGAACATGCAGAAGAGTAAAGCTAGACCACTTTCTTACACCATTCTCAAAAAGAAACTCAAAATGGCTGAAGGACCTGCATGTGAGACAGGAAACCATCAAAACCCTCGAGGAGAAAGTGGGAAACAACCTCCTTGACCTTAACCGCAGCAATTCCTTGACACATCCCAAAAGGTATGGAATCAAGAGCAAAAAATGAACTATTGGAACCTCATCAAAATGAAAAGCTTTTGCACTGCAAAGGAACCATCAAGAAAACTAATAGGCACCCCACAGAATGGGAAAAGATAGTCACAAATGACATAACCGATAAAGGGCTAGTATCCAAAATCTACAAGGAACTCACCCAAATTCCACACCCAAGAAACAAAGAATCCAGTGAAGAAATGGGCAGAACACATGAATAGACACTTCCGCCAAAGAGGACATCCAGATGCCAACAGACACATGAAACAATGCTCAGCATCACTCATCATCAGGGAAATACAAATCAAAACCACACTGAGATACCAGCTCATGCCAGTCAGAGTGGCCAAAATGAACAAATCATGAGACTATAGATGCTGCCGAGAGTGTGGAGAGATGGGCACCCTCCTACACTGTTGGTGGCAATGTAAACTGGTGCAGCCACTCTGGAAAACAGTGTAGAGGTCCCTCAAGGAAATTAATGATTGATCTTTCCTATGACCCAGCAATAGTGTGGGAAGCCACAGAGGACAAGATGGCGCCCTGGCGTTCTGCCAGGTCACGTGATGCCTTTGTCCCTGGGCTGCCGAGTCACGAGATGTTTTGCCCACTGCTTGCTTCCTGCTCCCCCTAGCCTGTTGTAAGGTTCCTTCACGTGCGCTGTTCTGCTCTGAGGCTGCGTGGCACGGGCGTTGCACGTGATCAGCAGCCTTGAGCCAATCCTCTTTGCTCTGAGGCTGTGTGGCACGGGCGCTGCACGTGATCAGCAGCCTTGAGCCAATCCTCTGGGGCCACGTAAGACTTGGGAGGGGCTAAAGAGTGTATATAACCCGCTGGGGATTGTGGGAGGAGGAAGAAGAAAACAAGAAGAAGAAGAATAAAGACGGCTCTGCAACGAAGTCCAGTGTCTCGTCCTTCCTTCCCGCCGGCGGGTGTGGGGCGCGACACAATAGCACTGCTAGGGATTTACCCAAGGGATACAGGAGTGCTGATGCATAAGGGTACATGTACCCCATGTTCATAGCAGCACATTCAACAATACTCAAATCATGGAAAGAGGCTGAGTGTCCATCAACTGATGAATGGACTAAGAAGATGTAATTTATATATACAGAGGAATACTACATGGCAATGAGAAAGGATGAAATCTGGGCATTCGAAACTTGTGGGGACGAGCACTGGGTGTTTATATGGAAACCAACTTGACATAAACTATACAAAAATAAATTGGTTCTAAATTCTAGTAGTTCACCTTTTTAAAAAAAACATAAGATTAAACTTTAACTATGCATACCATATGCCCTTATAAAGTCCAAAATCATGCCTATTGTCTCCAACGTCATTCTTCACTAACCAAAAAATCAGAAACTCATTGTCTTTTTTCTCCACAATCCTATAACAAAAAGTGGCATCTGGTTTGTCCTTCACAACCTTCTCATTTAACATTTCCTACTTTTTGTTCAAAACTATGACATGAGACTGAACTAATGACAATCAGCCTACAATCACATTAACTGTAGAGGCTTTCATTCGATATGTTGAAAATTAGTGTGGGCAATCGCAGGCATGGCTGTCAAAGGCCTTAACACATTTAAAGAGCTGTTGCTAGACTTTAATTAAATATTTGCTGTTAGCAGCATTTGTTATATTATTTAAGACCTAGTGGAAACAAGAATTGTATATATAAATTTTATCCAATAATACACACGCACACATATCATTATTGCTGTTCATATATAATACACATGTATGTGAATACACATGTAATAATCATATTGCATATAAGTTCCTGAATGTTACATGTACATGTACACATGTAACACATGTATACACTCACATATACAAATAATACACATAGGCCCTTATAAGTATATATACCTGCACATATAATAAAATCAAGTAGATAATTATAATTTAAAAAATTAGTATAAAGATTTTAACGGTATTTTTCAGGTTGTCAAATTTTTTAGATAATTCACAAATTAAAAACGAAAGCCACAAAAAGACATGTTTTCCTGACACTTCAATATTATATTTGCATCCCAAATATGACAAATATTTGGCTAGCACTTTATACTTTTAGGGAATTATATAAGTGATATAACACGTCATTTCTATGACAAGGATTCAAATTTCATCATGAAATTTTCTTCTATTTCATTTGCTTGGCTTTTTTTTTTCAAAAATATTTTTAAGTGCATATATATGAAGTGTTTTATTCTATCAGTGTTCCATGGCACTTAATCTCCTGAGCACCCTCATAGGAAGGATTTTTCCTAATTCTAAAAATTGAGTTATATAGTTTCGTCTAAGTTCTGAAAATACTGTTTTATACCCATAAACATAGAACCTGGTCTTTGCCCTTTTATTAGTAACATTATGACTTTCCAATGCCCATCACCTTTAAAAATACAGTTGGGTTTACAAAAGATCAGATGAGCTTTCCCCACCGACTTGGTTTACAACAATCAGGTCAACCACATCCCCATGGGATTTTGGGAGGAAAATTCTGGGCCAGCCACCAGATTCATACAACGAACTTTAATTAATAAAGCAGGCTTCTGAAGCCTGATTCTTAATACTAAGAACATGAACCATATGTTTACAATGCATGAATAATGAAAAGACATTAATTATTGCCATTAATTATTACCTAGAAGTTTAATGTTGATACAAGTAAATGAATACTCAAAATATAATTTCACCATGTCCAATGGGAGATAAGACTCAACATTTTTTGAGAGATGGAATTTTGTGATTTATATATAACAGGAACAACACTTAAAATTATTCCTTAAATGATTAAGAATAATAATTTCATATACTATAAGTAACATGCATGTATCCATGTGAATATATATACCATACATACAAGTTTAGACTGGAAGCTGCCATTTACTATTGACATTTTGAGGATGTTCTTCACATCAATTTATTGGGAAGTTTAGATTCTTGTTTAGTAGAGTTCTGATAGTGTCATGGTTAATTTTACGTGTCAATTCAACAGGGCCCAAGGGTGTGAAGATATTTGGTCAAACACTATTCTGGGTGTTTTGTGAGGGTGGTTTTGAAGAAGGTTAACACTTAGACTGAGTAAAGACTGGTAGACTAAAGCAGTTTGCCCTCCTCAGTGAGGGTGGGCCTCATCCAATCAGTTGATGGCAAAGTCCTCCCTTGGGTAGGAGGGAATTCTTCCTGATGATCTTGAGACTGGGACACTGACTTTTTTCCTCCCTTTAGATTCAAATTGAAATGCTGACCTTTCCTGGGTCTCGAAGCTGCCACCTTCATACTAGAACTATAGCATTTAGCTCATGCCTCCCAGACTAGGTGGACCCATCAGTTCTCTTGGATCTCTAGCTGGCTCTGAGACCTACTGGCTCTGTGATTATGTGAGCCTATTCCTTATAATTAACGGTGCTGGAGTTCAGCTCCAGCAGGTCCAGGGTTCCCTGAAGGATGGATGGTGTTGGTGAAAAGGACGGATGAGAGAAACACAAGATTCTTTCTGATCAACAGGCAGGCATCTCTGCACTTACTGAGACTCAGCTTTATTTATGGCCAAATGTATGGGGAATAGCACAGACGTGGCATTTGCCTTAGACAATGATTTCTGATGATAAAATTCTTTGATAGGTCACAATTTACCAGAACATAGATATGTAGAAGATTCATGCATAATCTTTATCGGTAGTGATTGATGTAAGGGAGTAAATGCTAATCATATGGGCAGGAAGGTATTCTTAGCACTCAAATAGAAGACAATGTTTCTAGCACAGCAAAGGCAAAAGTTAGGTCTTTGTGAGCAGGGGTCAATAGCCTGTTTACTTGAGAAGCATAAGAAAAACAGGATTCTCAGGAAATGCAATGGTTGCTTCCATAATCACAAAAGAAGAAGTTCCTATAATAAGTTCCTCCACAAGGTGTAATCAGCATGTATTAGGGCCAGAATAAGGGGACACGACACTCCATGTACCAACCAGCAAGGTGTCTTCTGGGGGGGGGGGGGGGGG
>PJEM01021693.1:0-10711 GCA_004023845.1 Helogale parvula | reverse complement strand
ATGGGTGGCTGGATGCTGGGGCCCAGTGTTGGGATGACTCCCTGGTTCTGAATTGGACCATTGGTGATGGGGTGGCCTCCCCCTTGGACAATTGATGATACTGAGTTGGTACTTCATCTTGCAGACGAAGATAAAAACAAGAAAGCAAACAAAGAGCCACTCAGCAGGAAAACCAGGAGGGAAGCGTTCACGTGTAGTCATTTCTCAGTCATAAAGGGCAAGAGGGTTTTTGTTTTTGTTTTTGTTTTTGTTTTGTTTCTGAGAGACAGGGAGAGACAGTGCAAGCAGGGGAGGGTCAGAGAGAGAGGGAGACACAGAATCCGAAGTAGGCTCCAGGCTCTGAGCTCGCTGTCAGCATAGGGCCCGATGCAGGGCTTGAACCCACTAACTGTGAGATCATGATCTGAGCCGAAGCTGGACGCTTAACCAACTGAGCCATCCAGGCGCCCCACAAGAGGTTTTTTTTTAAATGTTTATTTATTTTTGAGAGAGAGCAGGCACAGAGAAAGGGACAGAGGATCTGAAGCAGCCTCTGTGCTTTTAGCAGACAGCCCAATGTGGGGCTCGAACTCATGAAATGAGATCATGACCTGAGCCGAAGTTGGACACTTAAGTGACTGAGCCACCAAGGTGCCCCTGCAAAATATTTTCTTTTTATAAAAGGGCATTGGATCTGATGCAGTGAGTCATAAGCAAAGATAGACACATGTTGCAGGAAAAGTCACTGGACACTGCCCTACAGAAGGTCGAAAAGATGGATGAGATACAGATGAGTAGAAGGAGGGAGGACATGGAGTTGAGGGAGTTTTCCTATGCCTTATCCTATGTCAAGAAGGAGGTTAGGATGTGTTGAGAGGGAAGGAGGAAGTGAACTTCAAGAAAGTGATGTAAAAGAGAGCGGAAAGTCTGAAAAGAGTGTCTTTGGGGGCAATGGCATGGTCTACAGATCATGGGAAGATTGCCAGGCAGTGTTGAAAGTTAGAGACCATGGATTAGTTAAGAGCCTCAGTCAGCATCATGGTATGACTGTTACCAGAGGGACTCAGGAGTACTTCTCTATGGGAGCAGAGAAGGAATGTGGCTGAATCAATCCAGGGTTGGACTTTTCACAAGCAGGCATGGCAGAAGAAGAAAAGGTCAAGATACTGTGCGTATTAACTACTGAGCTGCGTGGTGTAGCCGTGAACCATTTTTAGAGCCAAAAGCGACATCTAAAAACCTGTTGTATCATAAAGTTACCTGGTCAACACCAAGAGGTGATACAGCCTTCCTTTTTATATTCCAGGAAAGAAATCAGCTCTGTTCCCTACTTGGTTTGTTAGTTGGTGAGCTCTTTTAAACTATTTTTCTCTGTTGGGCTCAATGAATTTTTTTTTTGCACTGAGTTTCATAGGCTGGCATTTTCCCAGGTTGTGGAAAAGAAAAAATACAGCTTTGACAACTCTGATGGCCTCCTACTGTAAATGGGGATAGGCTTTGCTAAGCTGCAGACAAGTGTTAACAAATCCAGAGGGTGCATAGCC
The DNA here is from genome assembly GCA_004023845.1 of Helogale parvula. Classification (NCBI taxonomy): domain Eukaryota; kingdom Metazoa; phylum Chordata; class Mammalia; order Carnivora; family Herpestidae; genus Helogale; species Helogale parvula. Next base: position 9,188 of record PJEM01021693.1, on the reverse strand, counting down.
CTTTGGTGAGAAGGTCAATAAAAAGTAAGCTGAAAATAAGAAATAGAGCTAATGGTTTGATAAGAAATGTTCTGCAAATTCCCACATGTACTCTGAAGAGTTGGACTCTTTGGAATCAGGAAGGACCTTAAAAGTGTGTCATTTAAATTTTTGTACAAATTTTATTTCCAAATGTTGAAGTCTTAAGTGTTATCCTCTGGCTGCATAATCCAAATCTCACCTTGTACTCCTCTGCTCCTTAACTGCAAAGGAAGCAAAAAAGTGTACAGGAAAGTAAGAGGGTCACCACTTGATGGCTGTATTTAGGTTTGTGAACTAAAATAGTGCATAGGAATGAGGCAGTGGGGACTTGGCTCACCAGTAGAGTTACTGGAAGCTGAGGACACTAGGCCACTCCGTCATATTGGGAATGTCACGGGTACTGGGGTGGGGAGAGCACAAAGTTGTGGGAATTGACATGGGTTGCAAACCAATGTGCAAACTGATATTAAATGGCTATAGAGTCTCAATGAATAAAGTGCTAAGGATTTCTGTCTTGAAGGATCATGAGTGGAAGTGACTAAAACCAACATGAATTAATGTCAAGAGTAGATCACAAAGTGGGAAAAGGGTATGAAGAGGAAATTCATAGAAGGGAAAACCTCACATGGCTAGCAAGTATATGAACAGTTAGCTACATAAACACTAATAATCACTGAATGGCAAATAAAAATGAGTCACTTGAGACTGGCGTAAATTACGAACCTAAATAACACAGAGCATTGGCAGGGCTGTGGGGGAATAGGAGCCCTCAGACATCGCTAATGGTCATGCAGACTGGTATAGACCTTCTAGAAAGTGATTTAGCAGAACTTAATGGAATAAACATGAGACTCTTTTATGACCAGCAATTTTTCTCTCTACATATGCCCAAGAGAAATTCCTTTAAAGTTTTATTAGGAACATCAGAAAGAAGATCAACATGGGGTTGTTTCTGGTAGTGGGAAGTTGGAAACCTTCTAGGTATATATCACAAGGGATACAGAAGCAGAAACTACATGTGCTCATTGTAACAAGGACAGATTTTTATCAAATTGTGCTGAGTGGAAACCTAAAGAAAGAATAATACCATTTACAATTTGAAATACAATCACATTAAATCACCCTTCATATTTTGCAAAGATGCTATATTTATTTAGGAAATTGGATCAATGGCTATAACAGAAGCATTCAAAATGATAATGGATTAATTAGATGGATTTGTTTCTCCTGTAAAAATTCAGGTAAGCAAACCAGGGAATATTGTGGCTCAAAATCATCAAGGACCCAATTGCTTCTATCATCTTGCTTTCTCACCTCCATGTGCAGCTTTTATGTCTTGTGAGGCTGCTTGTCCTCCTACCACAGAATCACAGTCTGCCCAGTAGGAAGGGAGGAAAGGTTGCCTAGACAGCAGCCTAGAAGTTGGCACATCACTTTTGTCTCTATCCCATTGGCCAAAATTAAGTAATGTGGTCATGCCTAACCCCCTGCTACAAATTCTGTTAGTGTGTTAGTAAGGAGGATGGGAAAGTAGAGTCTCCCACAAACGTGTATACTCGAGTGACACAGGTCAGACACATTAGCATGGAGTCCTGAGGGAGGGAAGAATGGAGATCAGGATAAAAGAGGAAGAAGGACATTTATATGAAATGAGGAAGAATCCTTGTGTGGGTTCATGATGATAATGTATCATGAACTGAGACCTATGATTAAGGACATCCTCTGCACCTGAGGTTCATGAAAAACAAAAACAAAAACAAAAAAAAAAAAACAAAGGAAGGGGCCCAATCAGTCAGTCAGGCATTCGACTCTTGGTTTCAGCTCTGGTCATGATCTCACAGTTTACGGGATCAAGCCCCTCATTGGGCTTCCCACTCACAGCATGGAGCCCACTTGGGATTCTTCCTCTCTCTCTGCTCCCTCCCACATACACTCATTCTCTCTCTCTAAACAGACAAACATCAAAAAAGGGCATGGAAAGGAAAGGGAAGGAAGAAAGGAAGAACAAGAAAGAAAGAAGGTGGCAGGGGTTATAGTAATATGAAAGTTCCCAGGTTGGGAGAATGATCACTTATGCAGATGAGTTGCAGGTATCCCAGGACTAGAGGGTGCTTTTTCTAATAGTCTCATGAAATCACCAAAAAGAAACAGAATTGGTCCCTAATGTCATAGGTCAGATTGTATAATAATTTCCCTGCTGGTCACTGAGAAATTCCACTTGCTCAGGTGCAGAGAGTCAGTTACATGGAAGATCCAAGCGCAGGCTTTTCCAAGGCTGAGTCTTCTGTGGGTCAGTGAGTTGCCCATTCTCATTTATAAACCCCAGGAAAAACAGAGATGAGTAGCAGACATAAAGTCTGATGTTGCCATGCTCTGGGGAGGAAGGAAAGAAAAGGAAGAAGCAGGCTCCTTGTGCTGAAGACTATTTGGTTGGAAAACAGTGACTTGGGTGACGGTTTAGTAAGTCTCCTTTGACTTTTGCCGAGAGAAGAAAGGCCTCAGTGATTATGCTATGATTAACTCAGAAGCGGCTGTATCATTAACTTATATACATGTATTAAGTCAGTTATTTTGTATTTAGATGACTGCTGTCAGTGTCCCTGGTAAAATAGGGAATGAGAATAGCTTAGAAACAATACAGGTGTAGAGTTACATTCTTGCTTTAATATTTGTGGATGAACAGTCTTGGGCAGTCACTTAACCTTTTAAAGCCTCCCTTTCCCCACGGGTATAAGGAACCTAATGTTAGTTACCTAGCAGAGTTAGTTAGGATATAGTTTACATCCATAAAGTGTCTGCAATGCTTGGCTCACAGAGATGTCCAACAAATATTAAAATCATCTGCTAAATATTAGGATAGGTCTTTTCCCATGTTAAATTTTAGTTCGGAACTTGGTTAACGCTTCAGTTCATCCTATGTCTTTGCTAATAAGTGTATGTGCATATATGGAGAACTTGAACATTGCTCTACATGTTTCATATACATATAAAATGTGCACCTTTAATTTTGTTAATCCTTTTGAGCCTACAGTCATTTTGTCTCTTGGTGAAACAGTTGGTTCTGGGAAACATGACACCATAAGCCACAAAGAGCTAGCCAGGGGACACATGGAATCAAGTGACGAGAGAGCTTTCTTTTGATCAGGTAATTGGGCAATATTCAGTTCTTTGGTTATGGCATTACAAAAGTAATGCCATTGAGAACCTTTGAAACTGCTGATGGAAAAAACAGTCAGTGGAAAAAAATCTTGGAGGAATCTTCGCTGTCCAAGAGAACAGGCCTGCTGTTTGCTGGGAACACGCACGACAGTAGAATAAGGGGCAACATGCCAGTTCACTCAGAATTAAGCTTTGCACTCAGGGAGAATCAAAATGAAGCTTCACCTCGCTCAAGGACCAAATTAATCACCACAGGGTCCAGATTTCACACACACTGATAGAGAAACCAGTAGTTTTCAGTGAATGACTTTCGGCATGTACTTACATCCCAAACTGAAAGAAATCTAATAATAGCAAGGAGATTTCTTTCCTAGCTGGGATTTTCAGGGGATAATTACACCCCTGGAGGATTAAAGATATCATCTTCATTTCTTGCTGTGTCACACCTGATTGTCTTTCAATTACCACCCATAGTTCTGTCTGTGGCTCTAAGACTTGACAGTAGCAAGGGAGAATATATTTACTGTAAAATCGTGCGTATTTTTAATCTGGCTCCTTATCACACACCTCTTTCTTAAGGATAGATATTAATCATAGACATCAGAGAATCAGTCCATTTGCAAACTTTAAACTGAACCTCATTTCAACCTGGTAAGGTTTTTATTTCCTCTCTTGAATGAATTTTTATTCATCAAGGATAATGTAGAATAATTAGTACATTATAAGAGATGTTTGATTAAATGATAAACTCTTTTATGACTTTGAGAGAAATAGTGATTTAATTTTAAATTTTGATTAGATTCTTGATTTAACTTGCAAAAATTCTTACTATGTTTTAGAGTTAAAGAATGATATTTGAAATACTTCATGTCACCAAAGAATATGCCTTTTTTTACAATATAATTTATTGTCAAGTTAGCTAACATACATTGTATACAGTGTGCTCTTGGTTTAAGGGGTAGATTCCCATGACTCATTGCTTACATACAACATCCAATGCTCAAGCCAACAAGTGCCCTCCTTAATGCCCATTGCCCATTTTCCCCTCTCTCCTGCACCCCCCATCAATCCTCAGTTTGTTCTCTGTATTTAATAATGTCTTGTGGTTTGCCTCCCTCTCTGTTTGAAACTATTTTTACCCCTTCCCTTCTCCAATGGTCTTCTGTTAAGTTTCTCAAGTTCCACGTATGAATGAAAACATATGATATCTGTCTTTTTCTGACTGACTTATTTCACTCAGCATAATAACCCTCCAATTCTATCCATGTTACTGCAAATGGCAGGCTTTCATTCTTTCTCATTGTCAAGTAGTATTCCATTGTACATATAAACCACATCTACTTGATCCATTTGTCAGTTGATGGCCATTTGGGCTCTTTTTATTATTTGGCTATTGTTAAAAGAACTGCTATAAATATTGGGGTACATGTGCCCCTATGCATCAGCACTCCTGTATCCTTTGGATAAATTCTTAGTACTGCTGCTGGGTTGTAGGGTAGTTCTATTTTTAATTTTTTGAGGAAACTCCATAATGTTTTCCAGAGTGGCTGCACCAGTTTGCTTTCCCACTAACAGTGCAAGAGGGTTCCTGTTCTTCACATCCTCACCAACAATTTTTTCCTAGGTTGTTAATTTTAGCCACTCTGACCAGCATGAGGTGGTATCTCAGTGTGGTTTTGATTTGTATTTCCCTGATGATGAGTGATGTTGAGCATCTTTTCATGTGTCTGTTGGCCATCTGGATACCTTCTTTGGGAAAGTGTGTATTTTGTGTCTCCTGCCCATTTCTTCACTGGATCATTTGTTTTTCATGTGTTGAGTTTGGTAAGTTCTTTATGGATTCTTAGATACTAACCCTTTGTCCAATATCTCATTTACAAATATCTTCTCCCATTCTGTTGTTCCTTTTAGTCTTGTTGATTGTTTACTTTGCAGTGCAGAAGCTTTTTATCTTGATGAGGTCCCAATAGTTCATTTTTGCTTTTATTTCCTTTGCCTTCGAGACATGTGGAGTAAGATGTCGCTGTGGCTGAGGTCAAAGAGGTTGTTGCCTATTTTCTCCTCTAGGGTTTTAATGATTTCCTATCTCACATTTAGGTCTTTTATCCATTTTGAGTTTATTTTCCATATGATGTAAGAAAGTGGTTGGGGTTCATTCTTCTGCATGCCACTGTCCAGTTCTCCCAGCATCATTTGCTAAAGAGATGGTCTTTTTTTCCACTGGATTCTTTTTCCTGCTTTGTCGAAGATTAATTGGCCATACATTTGAGGGTCCAATTCTGGGTTCTCTATTCCATTGGTCTATGTGTCTGTTTTTGTGCCAATTGCATACTGTCTTGATGATTATAAGATTGCTATAGAGGTTGAAGTCCAGGATTGTGGTGCCTCCCACTTTGGTTTTCTTTCTCAACATTACTTTTTCTATTCAGATCTTTCCATATGTATTTTAGAATTGTTTGTTCTAGCTTTGAGAAGAATGCCAGTGCAATTTTGATTGGGATTGCATTGAATGTGTGGATGAGTTCAGTAAGTTTTGAAGAAATTATACACACCCACACACACACATGCATGCACCTAAATGAGGAAAGACATAATGATCATTTCTTCATAAAAAGGATATAGATTAATGGTATAAAGATTTTCCAGGTCACATCTAGGAAAGTTTGTAGATAAGTTTACACATTGTATGTAAGGAAAACTATAGTAGATTATTTCTTTTTGCTTTAGCATTCAATTGTAACTTTTCCTTTTATGCAGGTAGCAGGTACCTGTAACATCTCCTCCTTTGTCTTTTATATAATTTCTTTTTTGCACTTTAATTCTTAATTGTACTATTTCATATAACATTTGATGTTATTAGATGCCTGAATTATTTCTGGAAATGTAAATGTTTTCAAATCAATTGATCAAGCCCTTTCTTCCCTCAGTGAAATAAGGGAAATTCCCTTAATATTCTGTTACCGCATGCAGAATTTTGCCACAGTCATTAGAAACTTTTTTGATTTGTTTACATTCAGGTTGCTTCTTTCTCTAAAGCTACTCTGTCCCCTTAACCTTCACCATCCTCTCCTGGCTCATGTAGTGGCTTTATCATGCCTAGATTACACAGTTTCCACCCTACCACCCTCTCCAGCCAATTTTCCTTTCCATTTAATCCCCAAAGTGGTGCCAGATCGACATTCTTTATAGACAGCTCAAGGTCTGCTAGGTCACTCTGCCATGGCTAAAAGTGAAGGGTATGTTTATTCAGCCCCAGACTCTAATCAGAGGTGAGTGACAGGAGCCCAAAGAGGGTGTGGCCAGCATCCCAAGCCCTTAGACCTAAGCAGATGACTAGGTTATTTTCTTCTGGAATGATTAAGACTTTCTTTATTGAGACCAAATAGACATGATTGAGCTTTTCTTCCCCAGGACTATCTGAACTGCCAAGTCTAAATCACAGGGCAAAGTCTCCAGGAATTAGCATATTTATGACTGGATAAGGTGACATCCCATTGATGTTTTGGTCTGTTTAATATGGAAGAGGGATTATAGGGATACCTGGGTGGCTCACTCGGTTAAGTGTCCCATTCTTGATTTCCGCTCAAGTTCTGATCTCACAGTTGATGAGTTTGAGCCTCAGCCTCAGGTTCTGCATTGAAAAACGTGAACCCTTTTTGGGATTCTCTGTCTCCCTCTCTTTCTGCCCCTCCCCTGGTTGCATTTTCTTTCTCTCCCTCTGAAAAATAAATGTTTAAAAAAGGGATTACAAATCTACTCAAGGACCATGAAAGAGAAGCATTTTCAGTTAGAAAACAACAGAAATATTTTGTGGGAGCACATGTTCTTTACCTTGTGCCCTTGATGGGAAGTGCACTTGGGGTCTCTGTTAGCTTACCTCTGCGCTCTGGCCTGCTCATGATAACATTTATCAAGCCAACATTTTCTTTTATTTTCTTTTTTAAAGGTGTACTCATTTTCTAGGACTGCTGTAACAAAGTATGAAAACTGGGTGGCTTCCAATAACAAAAATTTATTTTCTCAGAGCTCCTAAAGTCTAGAAGTATAAAATCATGGCATCAGTGGTCCATGCCCTCTCTGAGGCTTTAGAAGAAAGTCATTCATTGTTTTTTCCTAGCTCCTGGCAGTTCTCAGCAATCCTTAGCATTCAGTGGCTTGGAGATGCATCCCCCACATTCTGGCTCTGCCCATTCCAGATCCATCTTCTTCCTGTTTGTTTCGGTGTCTTCACATGGCATTATCTTCTCTTATAAGCACACAAGGCACATTAGATTCAGAGCCCATCCTCCTCCATTACAACTGTACCTTAACTAATTACACCTGCAAAGACATATTTCCAAATATAAGGTTACATGTTGAAGTATCGGGGTTGGGACTTTTTGGAGGTATGTGATTCAACCCATATCATTTGGGATAAATGTAGTTTACTGTCTCCCAGATGCCCTTAAATACTCTGGGATGAGGGGCAGAAGGAAATACTTTATCCTTAACGTGGAGGGTATGTTGTTGAGGTGGCATCAGAGTGTTAAAGAGGACACACATCCTCACCTCTCTGGTCCTCCGAAATCACCCTTTGCTCTTTGAGCCCCACCATGTTAGTCTGCCACCTGGCACATGACACAGCCAGCGTCCTGACAAAGTTTCTGTCTGTGTTTGAGCAATGAGAGCTACATCTGTGCCATAAAAATGCTTGCAAATCTGCCAGGAAGATGAATGACAGGCATTTTCCACAAAAGTTTCTCTTAGTCAAGCCAGGAACTGTTTCTAAAAGCGCCACAGAGGCACTGAATTCCCTAGTTATAAATCTCTTTGTAGGCAGCCAGATTCGCCATTAAGTGCCAACTTCCTCTAGCTGAGTTTCCTCTGCCCGTCCCTCACAGGCTTAGTCCAGAAGAGCACTTGGCTCCAGTCTGGCTCCAAGGGAAAAGCAGGCACTGTGCTCCTGCCTGGAGATTGTACCACAAGGTCATCCTTGGGACACTGGTGGGTTTGGGAGAAAGTGGAGGGGACTGAGGAGGGCTCAGGTTTGCCCTTGAGTCCCTAATGAGGATCAAGTGGGTGGAGAGGGTGGCAGGCCCCAGTGCTGGCAGCCAGAAGCTCTTGGATGTCTGCCCAGCCTCCCAGCTGCCACTGTTCCACTCCCTAGTGGCAGCTGCCTAGGTAGTATTTGATGCAGCAAGGGCACACGTAAGGCCAAAACCAAGGAGCTCTGTGGGGCTAGCCCAGGGCAGAACTGAAGAGAGGCAGTGTGTCAGGGGTGCCTAGCCACACCCTCCCTTCCAGTACCCGCAGTCCTTGTTCACGCCTCAGCCCATCCCCACAAAACCTTGCTCTCACTTGGCTAGCTGTTGCCCTTTGTGCTAAGATGTGGACGGACATCAAGTAAATCTAGGCCATTTGACTCCATCCTTAACGTTTATGTAAAAACAATAAGATGTCTTAGAAAAACACTGTTTTTCTTGAAATCTTAAATAAGATGGAGAAAATGCATAGCAGAGAACAACAAAACAAAATATCTACAAACTGACCTTCAGGACTTGTCCCCCCAAGCTGATTCTCCCATGGTTCCTTTCTCCTCTCCTCCTTCTCCAGTTTTTTAATCCAGTGTGTTTTCAGTTCTACCCTGTTATATGAAAAGTGATATTCTTTTTTTTTTTTAACTTTTTAAATGTTTTATTATTTTTGAGACAGAGAGAGACAGAGCATGAGCAGGGAGGGGCAGAGAGAGAGGGAGACACAGAATTGGAAGCAGGCTCCAGGCTCTGAGCTCTCAGCACAGAGCCTGACGCGGGGCTTGAACCCACGAATGTGAGATCATGACCTGAGCCAAAGTCAGAGGCCTAACCGACTGAGCCACCCAGGCATCCCGAAAAGTGATATTCTTGACTCTGTCTTTTTTTTTTTAATAGTTTATTGTCAAATTTGTTTCCATACAACACCCAGTGCTCTTCCCCACAAGTGCCCTCCTCCATCACCACCACCTCTTTTCCCCCCTCCTCCTTCCCCTC
>PJEM01021692.1:0-10714 GCA_004023845.1 Helogale parvula | reverse complement strand
ATCACGCCCAGGCTCCAGATGTCGCACACCTTGGGCTGGTAGGGGCTGGCCTCCAGCACCTCGGGGGCTGCGTAAGCCGCTGACCCGCAGAAGGTCTTGCTCAGGGTCAGCCGCCCACTGCCATCCCGCAGGCAGCGCTTGGAGAAGCCGAAGTCTGAGAGCTTGATGTTGAAGCCCTGGTCGAGGAGGACGTTCTCCAGCTTGAGGTCTCGGTGGGCGATGTTGAGGTCGTGGCAGTACTTGATGGCTGAGGAGAGCTGGTGGAACTTGTCACGAGCGTCGTCCTCGGGCAGGGCTCCCCGGGTTTTGATGAACTGGAGGAGGTCGCCCCGGACCGCGAGCTCCATGACGATGTAGACCCTGCCGTCTGATGTTTCAAAGATCTCGTAAATCTTGACGATGGAGCGGTGGTTCAGCCTGGGCAGAATCTCCATTTCCCGGGGAAGGAATTTCTCCACGAAGTCGGTGTGGGCTTTCTTTCGGTCGATGATCTTGACTGCCATGTTGAGCTTGAGGCGCTCAGAGTAGGCAGATTTGACTTTTGCGTATGAGCCCACTCCAAGAGTCATGCCCATGATGTAACCTTTCATCCTTAGGACCGCAGCATTGCTCATGGTGCCAGGTGCAGCTGGAGCTGCTATGCTGAGCTTGTATCCCTTCCACACTCGGGCCAGCAGGCACTGTCCTCATTGACACTGTGCGGAGGACTCTGGCTGGGCTGGGCCTGGACCTGGAGAGGTGAAACACCTGGCATTGTCTCTACGTGACCTCAGCAAGTGAAATCATAAAGCCAGGCTGCAGGGAGTGGGGACTGAACTGGGGGAAACGGGGCCCCTGCCACCCTGGAAGCCAGGCTGGTCCAGCAGGAGCGCCCATTTCCCACCCACTGGATGGAAGGCAGCACCCAGGACTGCAGTAAGCCTCCCTCCTACTCCTCTTCCTCTTCACTGTGGCCTCCTGGTCATGAGCCAGCCCCAAGGGAAGGTCGCCCAGGCCCAGCGAGATTGCCAGGCCCATGCCCATTTTGTTTTGGCTGAGTGGACTGATGCTGCATTGGTCCATGCCTCACTAAGGCCGATTTCATGAAGCTTCTTGGCAGTAGATAGAACACCCTGTCTGGGGCTGGTGTTCTTGGAATCGGTGCCGCCTGGAAGGGATGGCCCCGGTCTGACCAGGCTGGCGGCTGTTCCCAGCCATATGAAGGAGAGCAGCTCCTGTTTCGGATAGAAGCTGGGGAGATGAGGGCTACTTTGGTGAACAGGGCATGTGTGGGGGTGGGAGACAGGCAGAGTTCTGGGCCCCACAATGACCAACCATGTTCCAAGGGCAGGGGCCTACCTGGAGGATGGGCCGGGCCTGGGTCAGCTAGAGGAGGTGGTGAGGCATCTAGGCAGGAAAGAACCTGGGAGAGGTGAGGGCTTGTTCTGAGAATGGCTGAGTCCCACAGTCTGGAGTGATGTGGAGGAGAAGGGAAGCGGCTGCTTTGCCCCAAATGGCGGGCTGTCCTTGCAGGGCCTGGGGTGGGAGGAGCCATGAGCCAAGTCACATTTGAAGATGATCCTTGGCAGAATGCATAGAGAATGGGCTTCAGTGTAAGTGGTGGCCAGTGCTTTTGAGCCAGACAAGAGGGGTCTGAACCCAGGCAGGCCCATGGGGACTGTGAGCCAGAGGCAAAGGGTCTGGTGCACTGGTCAGTGAATAGGCAGGGCCTTGGGTGGAGTTTTGCTTCTGAGGTCCTGATAAGAGCAGGTACCTGCAGGAGGAGGGTCCTGAATTTGTGACGGGTGGGCATGTTGGGGGCTGGGGGAAACTTGTATGGCACCTTTTGCATCTCAGGAGCTGTTTGTTGCACCTGAAAGCAAATGTGAAGACCCTTTTGTGTTTGCTTGGGGAACTGGAGCATTCTATGGTGTCTCCTTGGGGACTTTGGAAGCCCTTTGTATGATTCAAGCTAATTCACCTGATTTGAATCTGGCCAATTCTGAAGGTTCTTGGAGTTTCATTTCAATATGAGAAATCAGTAATAATCGAAATGCTCTGTGAGTTAAGAGTCACAAAATAATGTCACCATAAGATAAATGAGCCAGTTATAAAAGTGAAACTGAGATTTAGTTAAGTAATCTTAATAGGGCATCCATTCCAAAGACAACATGTCTTTTATTCAACTGAGAGCAGTTGTCTAACATGGCTGATGTTATTTGTTCACTTCTTGATTACCCAGAATTTTAGATTCCACAGAACATATGAGAGTCATGATATTAGTTGCTGTAACAAATACCACACACTTTGAGGCTTAACATAACACATGTTTATTCTCGCACCAATCTGACATCTCCAAGACTGAAATCTGGAAGGGCCCAATGTGTTCCTTAGCTCTTCTAGCTTCTGGGGGTTGCCAGCTCCCTTAACTTGAGGCCAGACCTCAGTTGCCACCTGTGTTTTACATCGCCTTCTCTCCTGTGTCTGTTTTCTCTTCTGTGTGTCTCTTCTAAGAACACTTGTGCCTTGACACCTCTCCCAACAGGATAATCCTCACCTCCAGGTCCTTGCCTTAATTACACGTGCACAGACCCTTTTTCTGAAATCAGGCGATCTTAACAGGTTTCCTTAAGGGAGTAGGATGTGAACATGCCTTTTGGAGAGCCGTCACTCAGCCTGCTGCAGTAATACTGATTTCTTTCAAAGGAACTGAGGTTATTCCTTTTTTTCTTTTTTTAACATTTATTTATTATTCAGAGACAGAGACACAGGATGAGCAAGGGATGGGAAGAGAGGGGGAGACACAGAATCCAAAGCAGGCTCCAGGCTGAGTTGTCAGCACAGAGCCCAATGCAGGCCTTGAACTCACAGACCACAAGATCATGACCTGAGCTGAAGTCAGATACTTAACTGACTGAGCCACCCAGGTGCCCCAGAACTGAGGTTATTCTTAAGGAAAAGAAAGATTATGATCCAGTTTTGTTCTAGATTGTTCCTTGTCATTCACCAGCACGTAATCTGGGGTCTAATGAAGTTCTTTATTCATATTCATCCTCTATAACAAAATAAAAAACCTTGCAGAAGTCTCCTCAGACTTGGAATAGGCAAAAGACATTTGAAAAGCACTCACTTCTACCATTTGACTTGCTGGTCTATGAAGAATGTGGTTCACAGTGGGATTAGAAGCTCGCATCAGAGTGTAAATCTTTATCAAAAAAGGTTTTTGAGGAAGAAAATGTTATCTGAGAAAGTATATGTACTTGGAGATATAAGTGATTTCCATTCTGGTATTTACATCCCCTCCCTCTAAGAGGATTGGTAATGGTTCACAGAGCAGAACTGTGTGTGCCGTTGTTCCAGAGGGTTTTCTAATAAGGCTGCCTTGTAGTTTTCTAGTTCTCTGAAGGAATGTAACCTTGTGTGAGTAACAGGGATTAAAGGTCTAAATCTTATAGAGTCATTTAGCTTTTGAGATTAATTTGTAGAAAAGCTTTAAGCTGTGATTTTTTCTTCTGGTTGAGAAAGTAACCATCCTGAAGGTTTTGTTTTTATTGTCAAAAGGTGATCAGTTTTATGTAACTTGAAATTTTCAATTCAGCATACCTTCCCCACCTGGATTCATCAATTCCTTGCTTTCAAATACTTTCTTCTCTTGCTGCTGGTTCTCAAATAATAAGTAACTAAAGTGTTGACATGTAGGGATCATTTCTGTAAAAGTATCATTTTAACATTTGAGAATCATGCTTTTTACATTCCCATTAAGGTGAATCCAATAATCGGAAACTATTTGGAAAAATCAGGATCTAATCCCCTCTCCCAGTTAGTGAAATTATTTTTATCATCGTATATCTTTTTTTTTAATGTTCAAAATCTTTATTTTCTTTTGAGAGAGAGAGAGACAGAGCATGAACGGGGAAGAGGTAGAGAGAGAGGGAACCACAGAATCGGAAGTAGGCTTCAGGCTCTGAACGTTCAGCACAGAGTACGACACGGGGCTCAAACTCACTAGCCATGAGATGATGACCTGAGCCGAGGTCAGACGCTTAACCAGCTGAGCCACCCAAGCGCCCCGTTATCATATTTCTAAGAATTAGTATTTCACATATCAGAATAAATTACTTCATTCATCTATTCTAGCAGGATTTCTTGTCATTTTGAATACCGAAACTCATTAGGTATATTTTACACTCTTGAGGACTAATGGACTGACAAGGAATATGAAGAAATGCACACATAATTGCAATAATAGAACATGATGCTGGACAATTACAAATCCCATGAGGGAACATAGGAAGCATTCCACCTTCAGAGTGGAGGATCCAAGATTTCTTGTAGGAAGTAGTTCTTGAGGTCAATATGAAAGGTCATCTGGAAAATTCATCCACTGCTGAATTTTCCTTAACCGCTCTATACCACTCTGCAAGAATGGTAGTTTTGTTAGGTAAAAGAGGTATCTTTGACACATTAGCCTTTTCTACACCGATCTGATACGGCCTTTGGTATCATGCCAGACACGTGGCAGCTTGGTTACCTTCAGAAGCAAAGGATCTGCAAGAATGTTGGAAAATGTATTTAAGGGTCAGTGGAAGGACACTTAAGCAAGGCCTTTACCTTTTTATAATACATCTCTTGACCTGCAGAGGGCATGATTCTCATATCTTATTGAAGAAAAGCTTGCAATGCCTATGATACAGTATATTTTAGACTGAAGTAGGTAGCTTATAAACCTGTGGACAAAACTAATTGTGATGACTGGAATTTCTTGCTGTATATATACCCCTCCAAGACACTGCCAACGCTTTGTAGGATGGTATTTTTCTTACCACAGTTAGTAAGAAACTCAGCTTTGTCATATGAACAGGTTGGGTTGGTGATAATTAGGAAGCAACCATTTCACAAAATGTAACGGTGAAGGACTATTTGACAATCAAGAGTTGGCAAATTCATAAGCAACATGCGTTGGGCCTTGATTTAGAGATGGAATAGTAGGACTTTTTTGGACTTCTAACGTCTGACTTTTTGAGTCAGTAGAATTGTGGGATTTCTTCTGGAATAAATTTTGGGTAAGTACAAAGCATGATATGAAACTAGACTGGACAACTTTTTTTGTCAATATTATTATAGGCATAATGATTTCCTGATTAAGAGGGGACTGTTGTTCAGGCGCCGGGATCAACAACTCAGTATGTGGTTTGCTTCTAAGCCTGTGAACACTGAGAAACCTCTGCTCCTACTAGGTAGGGATTTTTATCTTTTCCTAATCATTAAAGATGTGTTTGCATTAGCATATGGCGTGAAATACAAGGCTCTGTTTTAAATAAATGAAACAAATAGTCACTGCATGTGACAAGACTTCCTCCCTGTGATAATGAATACTTGCAGAGGAGAGGAGAGTGCAAAGAGCTGAGAATTGAAGTACAAGCAGGGAGCTGAATGTCACCATACTAAAGACAGAGCTTTTGCTCTTAAGTGTAAGTCTGCTATTCACTATGTCCCCTGGTGAAATAAAGGTATCCTTCATTGTGCCTTAACTATGACCTTGAAAGTGAAAAAGGGATGTATAATGCTAAGGAGAAAAAAATAATTGAACTTACAACAAAGGATTTTCTTAGGTTTAATTTATCCAAAGTAACGGAATCAGTAAGACTTTGTAAAAATGAACTTTGACTTTTTTTTGAATTATCAAGTAAAACTTTTCATAACTAATTATTTGCTTTACAAAGGTGAGTTTCTAAATCCATTTGGCACTTGACATGCAATTCATTAAATTGTATAACTTTACTGCTGAAATATCTCTTAGATTATGGAAAGGAAATATTTATAATTTTTCCATACATAAGTAGAATGAAGTAGGAATAACAATATTCTGGAGAAATCTAGTAAAACTAAACCTAGTAGAACAATTGCCTAGTTTCATATTGTGCAGCATCTTAATAAACCAACACTATGTAAGACTCTGAAGTGTTCCTTGTTGTTTATAAAATAACTATCAATAGGTTTTAAACAAGGAAAGAATCTGCCATGAGGATTATGGATTAGGGATTAATTATGAGAATATGACCTTATATAATAATATATAATTCCCTTATATAATTATGGAAATCCTGTCAGGCAGGGTCTGGAAGAGGGATTTGGGAGACCACTAGCCAGCCAGCCCTATTAAAGAACTGACATGGCAAAAAGTCAGGAAATAGAGGAGATTCTGAGGAGCCAGTCATATCCAGCTACCAAATAAAATGGAAACATAAGAGTAGTTAAGGAAAAAATCTAGGGCAAATTGTCCAAATTGCAAAGCTCTTGCTTTTTATCAGCCAAATATCTGATAATGGACTTCATTGGTCAGCCCTATTGATCATTAGGGCAGAGGCTCTGGCCTCTGGAACAGTGACGGGGCAGGTAGAGGGAGCTCAGCTGTGTGATCACGACACACAGGAGCAAGGAGAGAGGAAGACAGAATGGGTGAGGGGTGGCTGGGGGTGGGGGGACCAGGAGGAGAGCTGGTGCGGGGGTGGGGGTGGTGGGGAGCAAAGAGAGCAGGGCCAGGGCACTCCTTGGACCTCCCTTCCCCCAGGGCTGGAGTCTCTCCAGGACAATGACATGGGCAGGGGAACGGTGACTCTGAAGACTCTTGTCCTCTCAATGTGTCCAACCCGCAGACCTATGTGCGGTTGTCCAGCGTGGGTGCAGAGCCCGAAGAGAAAGGGGCTGCTGTGGCTGAGGTGAGAACAGCCCGAGAAAGACATGGGTGGACTGCACAGGACACCGTAGCCAGCAGTGCTACATGCTGGTCTCCTTGCTACGGGACACCTATGGCCATAGGGGACAGGCCTGCATTTTGAGCACACATGTCCTCTGTCCTTGCCAATGTCTCCTCATCCACTCTGGCATGGAGCATCCCCCCTGGGGACACCCTGGGACTAGAAGGGGAAAGGGATGGAGTCAAGACCACACAGTGACTGAGGGACATGTAGGCTGAGTGTCATGGAACCATGGGGTGCCCCACCCCCACAAATTCTTTGGGCAGGGAAAATGACCAGGGGCAGATGGCTCAGGGCAGGTACAGAACTGAGTGCTGGTTGGTAATGGGAAAACCCCTAGTAGACCTAAGAGAAAAAAACGAGTGGCCTCGCAGGGTGGGGAGCTGAACAGGGGTTGAGAGGCTGGCTCACCTCTCCCTGCAGGGCACCTCCACCTCCCCAACCGGTATCACTGAGGAGGCAGTGGCCCAGGCCCTAAACCTCAACTGCACATGGATACCCCTCTCTGCTGCTTCTTTACTTTAGGCGGCTACCTGACCCTCCCCCTACTTGGCCCCACACGAATGCCCTCCCTCTAGAAGAAGCATCTTTTTTGCTCTGCTCTGCTTTGGTCCAGGGCCTGAGGTCATAGTCAGGGCTGGGCTTTTGGGATTTGCTTTCCCAAACCAGGGGTGAAGTGCGCTGTGATCCGAGAGTGGGGACCGTGGGGGAGGGCAAGATCCTCTCCCTGGATGACCATAGTCAGCAGGGACAAAGACATTCACTTTGGGGCCTGCACTAAATAACGGTGCTTTATTGATTCTTTTACCCTGTGGGCTTCCACGTTCAAAGTGACGGGAAAATATTGAAGGTAATGGGAGTCAACCAGTACAGTTTTCCATTTTTGGTTTCTCCCTTGGCTCCTTTGGAGCTCAGGCTCAAAGCTATGAGCTCTGCATCATTCCCTGCCAGCCCCCTGTTCCAAGAGAGGCTCGCTATGTGTGTGGTCCTGGAGGCATGGGGCTCGTCTGCAGGTATGTCACTGTACAGCCACCCCTGGGCACTTGAGCTGTTGGGTGTGACACTGAAGCTCCTGGTCATCTGGGCTTCAGGAAAGCCTGGGCTCCATCTAGGCCATCAGCGAACTGCAGCATCCAGAACCAACCCTCAAAAGCCAATGGGGTGAGGGGAGAAAGAGAGGAAACTGAAACGCACCGGAAGTGGCCTCCCCAGTCTGCAGGTCTTGCAGGCACGGGGCTGCAGGCAGGGAGTACCCCTGGAGGCCCCTGGTCCAATTGAGCACTTCTTGTTCCCTTCCTGTGCCTGCCTCTGCGTCCACGTGCTGGGGAAGCCACCTGCTCACTGTCGCGGCGGCCCAGCTTCTGCGGCCACCTCCTCCACATCCCCAAGTACCACAGAGGCCGTGCTGTCCTGGGCAAGGACAGAGTATGAGGGAGCAGCATCCACAAGAAAGGAAAAGCAGGAGGATTGGTAGAGTCAGCCAGAAAAGCAGACATGCGGGGGGGACCCCACACAGCACCTGTGGCAGTGCAGGAGAAAGGCCGGGGAGACTGTTGGGCTCCAGCCTGCAAATCCACACAGCCAGCCCATTCTGGGTTTCAGAGGAGTGATCAGAGACATCCCAGGAGAAAACAGGCAGCAAGCTAAAGCTACTGCCACAGGAGTTCCAAAGAGCTGGGAGTGGGCCGTGGGGAGATCGTGCCCCTGGAGGGCACTCCCTCATAACTGGCATTGGGACTCTGGCTGTCCCTCCCCCCAAGAATTTCCACACAAACCCCCAGAGGCTGGGAGCTCCCCTCATATCCCAAGCATGGCCACATGGATGGCCTGACCCAAGATGGCACTTCTGCCTGGCAAGTCCTACCCCTCATCTCCCTGGTGGGTCCCTATACATCTTCTGCACGCCAGCACGTCAATCACCTTCCCTCCCAACCACACACATGGAGGCAGGCCTCCTCTCCTGTCCCCGTGAACACTGAGCACATGGCTCCGCCACCTTGGCAAACAGCTATGTGCAGGCATGAGATTGCCTGTGATGAAGAGCAGATAGGCGGGCAGGGCTTCCAAAGTCCCCAAGGAGACACTGGGATGCCCCAGTTCCCCCAAGCAAACACAAAAGGGTCTTCACATTGCTTTCAGGTGCAACAAACAGCTCCAGAGATGCAAACGGTGCCATACATGGTTCCCCCAGCCCCCAGCGTGCCCACTCCTCACAAATTCAGGACCCTCCTCCTGCAGGCACCTGCTCTTCTCAGTACCTCAGCAGCAAAACTCCACCCAAGGCCTTGCCCACTCACTGGCCAGGGCAACAGACCGCCTGTCTCCCTCTGGCTCACGGTCTCCACAGGCCCACCTCGGTCCAGACTCCTCTTGTCTGGGTCAAAGGCAATGGCCTCCACTTACCCTGAAGCCCATTCTCTATGCCCTCTGCCAAGGACCATCCTCAAATGGGACTTGGGTCATGGCTCCTCCCACCCCAGGCCCCGCAAGGACGGCCCGTCACTCAGAGCACAGGGGCCACTTCCCTTCTCCCCCACGCCACTCCAGACTGTGGCACTCAGCCATTCTCAGAACAAGCCCTCACCTCTCCCAGGCTCTTCCCTGCCTGGATGCCTCACCACCTCCTCTAGCTGACCCAGGCCCGGCCCATCCTCCAGGTAGGCCCCTGCCCTCGGAACATGCATTTGTCAGTGTGGGGCCCAGAGCTCCACCTGCCTCCCACCACCCACATGTGCCCTGTTCGCCACAGTAGCACTCTTCTCCCCAGCTTCTACCCGAAACAGGAGCTGCTCTCCTTCATATGGCTGGGAACAGCCGCCAGCCTGGCCAGACCAGGGCCATCCCTTCCAGGCGGCACCGATTCCAAGAACTCCAGCCCTAGACAGGATGTTCTTCCTACCCCCCAAGAATCTACAGGAAATTGGCCCTAGTGAGGCATGGACCAATGCAGCCAGAAGGAAAGGGGCATAGGGCTGGCACTCTGGCTTGGCCTGGGCGGCCTTCCCTTGGGGCTGGCTCATGACCAAGAGTCCACAGAGTGAAGAGGAGGAGGAGGGAGGCTTCGTTCAGTCCTGTGCTGCCTTCCATCCAGTGGGTGTGGAACGGGCACTCCTGCGGGACCAGCCTGGCTTCCAGGGTGGCAGGGGCCCCCTTTCCCCCAGTTCAGTCCCCACTCCCTGCAGCCTGGCTTTATGATTTCACTTGCTGAGGTCACGTAGAGACAATGCCAGGCGTTTCACCTCTCCAGGTCCAGGCCCAGCCCAGCCAGAGTCCTCCGCACAGTGTCAATGAGGACAGTGCCTGCTGGCCCGAGTGTGGAAGGGATACAAGCTCAGCATAGCAGCTCCAGCTGCACCTGGTACCATGAGCAATGCTGCGGTCCTAAGGATGAAAGGTTACATCACGGGCATGACTCTTGGAGTGGGCTCATACGCAAAAGTCAAATCTGCCTACTCTGAGCGCCTCAAGCTCAACATGGCAGTCAAGATCATCGACCGAAAGAAAGCCCACACCGACTTCGTGGAGAAATTCCTTCCCCGGGAAATGGAGATTCTGCCCAGGCTGAACCACCGCTCCATCGTCAAGATTTACGAGATCTTTGAAACATCAGACGGCAGGGTCTACATCGTCATGGAGCTCGCGGTCCGGGGCGACCTCCTCCAGTTCATCAAAACCCGGGGAGCCCTGCCCGAGGACGACGCTCGTGACAAGTTCCACCAGCTCTCCTCAGCCATCAAGTACTGCCACGACCTCAACATCGCCCACCGAGACCTCAAGCTGGAGAACGTCCTCCTCGACCAGGGCTTCAACATCAAGCTCTCAGACTTCGGCTTCTCCAAGCGCTGCCTGCGGGATGGCAGTGGGCGGCTGACCCTGAGCAAGACCTTCTGCGGGTCAGCGGCTTACGCAGCCCCCGAGGTGCTGGAGGCCAGCCCCTACCAGCCCAAGGTGTGCGACATCTGGAGCCTGGGCGTGAT
>PJEM01021691.1:0-10714 GCA_004023845.1 Helogale parvula | reverse complement strand
TGCCACCAAGGTCGTGTGCCGGCAGCTGGGGTGTGGACGGGCCATCCTGACCCGGAGATGCTGCAACAAAGCGACCCAGGGCCAAGGGGACATCTGGCTGAGGAAGGAGTTATGCTCGGGACAGGAAGTGAGACTTGAGGACTGCCCTTCTGAGGTTTGGGATCACAACTGTACCCACAATGAGGACACGTGGGTCGAATGTGAAGGTAATGCCACGAGCCCAGAGTCAGTCAGTCATGAATTTAGGTCAATGGGATTCACTTTCACCAATGTCCACAGAGAAGCAGTCATCCAGCAGATGACAGTGATGAAGTTACTTGGTTGGGCTGCCCATCAATCTTCTTATTTTTTAGATGGAGACAATTGGGGCACCTGGGGGCCTCCATCGGTTAAGCGTCCGGCTTTGGCTCAGGTTATGATCTCATGGCTTGTGTGTTCGAGCCTCGGGTAGGGGTCTGTGTTGACAGTTCGGAGCCTGGAGCCTGCTTCAGATTCTGTGTCTCCTTCTCTCTCTGCCCCTCCCCTGTTTGTCTCTCTCTCCCTCAAAAATAAATAAAACATCAGAAAAATTAAAATGGAGACAATAATACACATCCTGGCATATGGAAGTGCTCTAAGCCATATTAAGCACTGTATTAATATGAACTATTATTATATTGAAATCTATATAATAGGAACAAGGCACACCATTCCATATAGTGGAATTTTTAAAAATCTTCAATTTTAGAAAGTAGTGGAAAGTCATTTATTAACATTAGGTTTTTTTAAAGTTTTTTAAAAAAAGTTTATTCCTGAGAGAGAAAAACACAGTGAAAGTGGGGGAGGGGCAGAGAGAGAAGGTGACACAGAATCCAAAGCAGGCTCTGGGCTGACAGCAGCAAGCCGGATGGGGGGCTCATTGTCACAGACTTTGAGATCCCGACCGGAGTCAAAGTCAGATGCTTAACTGACTGAGCCACCCAGGCGCCTCTGTTAACATTGCATTTTTATGAACTCGATGGGGAGGTGGAAAATCCTGGTTAAGGAAAGGGACCCGGGGCCCCAAGGCCAGGCCCAAAGAAGGGGAGGTGTGCATAGAGCCTGGGTGGAGAGACTCCGTGCTGATGGGGTGGGAACGCCGGCTCAGCACCCCTGACCCGAGTCCCTGCTGCCCCCACCCCGCTCTGCCTGCTGCACCTGCAGACCCCTTTGACCTGCGGCTGGTAGGAGGGGAAAGCCGCTGCGCCGGAAGGCTGGAGGTGCTGCACAAGGGCGAGTGGGGCTCCGTCTGCGACGACAGCTGGAGACAGGCGGCGGACCAGGTGGTGTGCAGGCAGCTGGGCTGCGGGGAGCCCGTCTCTCTGCCCGTCCGGAGAAGGTTTGGCCGCGGGCACGGCCGCATCTGGCTGGACGAGGTCAAGTGTTCGGGGAGCGAGCAGTCCCTGGAGCAGTGCCCACACAGGGTGTGGGGCTACCACGACTGTGACCACAGGGAGGACGTGGCTGTGGTCTGCAAAGGTCAGTCCTGGGGTGGATGGGTCGGTGTGGGGGGAGGGGCGGGCAGGGGGCTCCCTCTGGGGGTGAGCCCCGCGCTGCCATGGCAGTGAGCCACTTCGAACTTTCTTCCAGGGACACGAATGAGGTGTTCTAGCAGGAAATAGAAACAATAATGATACCAATCCATAATAACCCCAAACCGCCTAGTTATTGATGTGAGAGCAAGAGAAATTTTAAAAAAGGCTGGATGGAGGCACCTGGGGGGCTCAGTCCATTAAGCGTCTGAGTTTGGTTCAGTCATGATCTCACAGTTTGTGGGATCGAGCCCCGCGTCGGGCTCTGTGCTGACAGCTCAGAGCCTGGAGCTGCTTCAGATTCTGTGTCTCCCTCTCTCTGCCCCTCCCCTGATCATGCTCTGTCTCTCTCGCTCTCTGTCATTCAAAAATAAATAAACATTAAAAAATTTTACAAAGTAAAAAATAAAAATAAAAAAGGCTGGATCAACACGCTTAGCTTACACATGAAGAGAGTGAGAGTCAGAGAGAACAAACAACTTTCCAAAATCATAAAATTGCTTGGAAATGATAGGGCAGAACGGAAGGGGCCGGTCCTGACTCTGATCTCAGGGGTCATTCTCCCAGATGATGGTCCCACCCTTCTACCTGGTGTGATTCCCCGATTTGAGGTGAAGGCTTGGGAATGGGGCTGGGGGAGGGGCTCTTCGGCAACGCCCAGGAGACCGTCTTCTCAGACAGCCTGCGGGGTGGGCGTCTTTGGGGGAAAAAGGAGGAAGCCAGAAACACGAGGGCGCAGCCCCTGGGGTGTGAAGCAGGGGGAGGGGGAGGCAGCTGCTTGGGGGAAACGCCGGCCGTGGGGCCAGGAAAGGGCCGACGGGGCTGACGAGGGTGCGACAGGCCGCTAGCGGCTCTCTGTCCGATCCGGGACCGCTCTGCTCTCCGAGCCCCTTAGAGCTTGGCCGAGTCCATCCTTCCAGACGTGCCCCCACTCTTACTGCGCATTCTTCTTCTCTCTGCAGAGCAGTAGCCTGGCCTGCTTGATGCTGACCTGCAGTCCCCCAGCGTCCTCACCTCTCCTGGGCCCCGATTGGCCCGGCTTGAGCTCCCCACTCTGCCCCCGGAGAGTCTGGTCTGCCTGCCCACGCCTCGCTCCAGAGCCAAGCCTCGGCCAGGGAAGGCAGGCCAGCGTCCTCCCGCCCGCACGGCGGACCCCCGCCCCCTCAGCCTGTCCTGCCTCTGCTCCCCCTGCCTGGCGCTCTGCCCAGCACGGGCCTTCGCCCGGCCCCATCTCTGTGCCTATAAAGAACGCGAAGGGAGCTAGACAGTCACACGGAAACCCAGGGGGATAGCTTGGTGCCTTCCGAACTCTTCCTCTCACGCTTCGGGCGACCACCACGAGCCACCGCCCCTCGCTGGTGGCACATCTGTTCTTTCAGCAGCAGAGCAGCGGCCTGTGATTCTAGACGCTTTCATGGTACCTGGAAACCAGGTCGCACCCCCGAACGGCTGTAAGAAAACGGCTCTGTTGACCCCGTAAACAGCCAACCAACGCGACTGTGGTGTGTGGAGCGGCCGTGCGCCCGCGCATCCTCACAGACCCGAGGAAAGGTGCTGGCTGTGCGGCTGTGGCCCAAAGGAGGGAAGGGCCCCGAGCTGCGCCTCACGCCAGTCACACAACGCCACTCCCATTTTATGCGCTCCCTCGCTGGAATCTGCTTGTCCGAGGCGGGCACGAGGCTGCTAAGGAGAGAACCAGGACTTGGTTCTAACTCGAGTCTGAGACTCTGAGCACCTGCAACGTGCCTGCCTTTACACTGCCTAATAAAGTCGTCTCGCGGTTCCAGCCGCTGGCTCCTGTGTGAGGTGCTTTCCTCGGCCACCGTGAAGCAGGTGCCTCAGCGTTTCTGCAACGGCCTTTGGGGCAGCGGAGACCCCGCCAGCAGGTGGGACCACGTGTGTTATCGAGCCCTGTCCCCCGACCCCTTCCCTGGCGTGGGAACAGGGAACTGCCTGGTCCGTAGCAGAGGAGAAAAGGTCTGATCACACATTTGGGGACCTAGTCTGTTCACTCACAGACAGTGTGCCCTTTTCAGCACAGCTCCCTTTATCGGACGACGGCTTCCTGATTCCCCCACAGACCAGTATCCTGTTCCCTTCACCCCACAGTCCTGGGAAGCTAGAGCTGTCTGCTCCCAGTCACTGAAGAGCCGTGCTATCCAAGGTAGAGCAGAAAGGGTTGGAATTTCCCAAAAGGAACTCTGAATTCCCCTTAATTTCTGCATTAGAATTTCGTTTGTTTTCATTCTGGTTGAGTCCCCTGAGAACCAACCTCTTGGAAGAGGTGGGATGAATCCCACCAGGAGGCAAGAGCGAGGTCACCGAAGGGGAGAATTCAGAGGAGCTGGCGCCGGCCCGCTGGCACTTTCGGGGAAGACGCACCTTGATGTCCACAGCGGGCATGGACGTACTAGCGCATCAGGGCCGAAGAGATGCATGTGTGATGGTGGCTGCCTGCGCCCAGACTCTGCTGCGCCCTCCTGGACACCCAGCTGGTCTCTCCCGGGTGCCTCTTAGAAGAGGACACACCGGCCAGCGCCCCCTCCTGGCCCTGGCGAGGCAGTCTGCCCACCCCGAGCTCTGCCTTCAGGGGACGTATTGGCTGCGTAAGTCAGGGGCTGTCTGCTGGCTCCCACCTTCTCTTCAAGAGACCCTCCTGCGACCTGAGCCCTCCGGCCCTTGCCAAGGTCTAGATCCTTAGGAACCCTGCGCTTCCTGGCCCACACATGCCCAGTGACACCCCTTCATCTGGCCTGAGGCAGACAGGGCCTTGCAGGCCTGTGGGGCAGATGGCCAACAGTAGCCACTTGTGCAGACTCCATATAGAGGGGTCTCCCGTCCCGCAAATCACCCTGAGGTAGCAGTTACAAGCCTGTGACAGTCAGCGCCCCTTGGACTTGCACCTGGCAGGGCCCCGGGCTCGCCAGCGAACAGGGCTCCCTGTCCTGTCTTAGCAGCACACACTGCGGGCCACCCTCTGGCCCCCTCGGGCAGGCAACCACTCTCCCGCCGCTCTGCCTTCAGAACATCGTCCCCTGGGTGGGTGGCTCAGGGCTGGCAAGCTGCCACGCATCTTGTTCCCCAAAGGCCACCCTCTGTCTGGGTCCCATCACGACACACACCTACCCCCAGCCTGGGGCAGCCAGCAGGGGCCGGGTCCCCAGCAGCAGGGGCCATGCCCTGAAATCGCCCTCAGGCAACAGCTACTGGCACCTGGCCAGTTCTCTGGACGAACGGGACACCTTCCCATTGAGGCAGTTGGCAGAGCTTGCAGAGAGACAGGGAGACACAGAATGAGAAGCAGGCTCCAGGCCCTGAGCTGTCAGCACAGAGTCCGATGTGGGGCTTGAACCCAAGAACCGTGAGATCATGACCTGACTGAAATGGGACGTTTAACCGACTGAGCCCCCAGGCACACTAGGACTCTATTATTTTTTTAAGAGCATTTTGTATTCCAAACAAGATCGAGAGGAAGCTACGGCGAGTCCCCACACACCTGCTGCCCCAACACCAGCAAGGCCTCCCTCATGACAAAAGTGGGCACGTCTGTCACCGTCACACGGCTGTGACACATTGTTACCACCCACACTCTGTGGCTGTTCTGTGGGTTTGGGCAAACTTACAAACACGCATCCACCACTATAATGTCACCCAGACATTACGCGCCTGTTCACTCCCCTCCACCAGCTTCAGGCAGCTACTGATCCCCTCACGGCCTCCGTCATCCTGCCTTTCCCAGGAAGTCATAGAATGGGAATCCCACCGTATGGAGCCTCCTCAGACTGGCTTCCTTCACTTAGTGAGACGCATTTCAGTTCCCTCCTCGTCTTTTCATGGCTTGGTGGCTCATTTCTTCTTAGCCCTGAGCAACATTCTGTTGTCCGGAGGGACACAGTTAATCCGTCCACCTACGGAAGGACATCTGGTTGCTTCCAAGTTTGGAAACCCGTGAGCAAAGCTTCTTACACAGACACGCATGTGCGGACGTGGGTGTGCACACGTTCTCCGCTCCTTCGGGTAAATACTAAGGAGCGTTTCTGAACAACACAGGGCATTGGTATCAGAAGTACAAGTCCGTCGAGAGCTGGATGGACCAGCCCCTCCGGGGGCCCTCGCCGAAGGAGCGTTCATTTCTCCGGGCACCTGGACCTGCAGTAAGTCGTCCCAGGAGGGCGGGTGGGTCGGAGCAGAAGAAGAACCCTTCGACAGAGATTCTCTAAAATGTATGAAACAGAGAGGCCCCCAGAGGAGAGACAGAGAACCCAGACAGCACTTTCAGTTTCTGGGTCTTGTCTTTTCCGGAAGTCCAACGGCCTTCCTGGGTTTTTGCTCTGTGACAAAGTGCGGCATGCCTACCATATACATTTATGTATAAATACATTCATATACAAATATATATACTTACATTTTGATGGAATGATCTCATTGGTTCTTGCACTGCTGACCAAAATAACCCTAATTTACATGCTTAAAATGAACACAGTGGCAATTGCCCGGCTTGTGTGAGGTTAGTGAGGCAGCCCTCTGACTGCTGGTGATGAGTCCGTTCTCCCTGCGTTTGCAGCAGCAGCAAGGGTCTGAAAGGCGAGGACAGGACCTGTGGCAGAGACACCACACGCAGAGACGCATCCCAGGGTGCTAGTGCGTAGGCCACACTTGCGGTCACGACCTCTCGTACATCGTCAGAAGCTGATGACCCTCCAGCCACATCCCGTCCGGGTCGTCCTCTGGCCTCTTTCCAGGCAATGTCTGAAGCTGACCTGCTCTTGAGTGACTCTGCAGACCCAATGACACCAGTGTCCCTGCCGTGTCGGGGTGGAGGGGGGCTCGGTGCGCACGATGTGCAGTGACAGCCTGGAAGGACTCTCGGTGTCACTGACCCTCGGCCCCAGGGGCTCTTCTGCTGGACACTGTCCCCTCCTCACGAGGTTACCCCAGAGACACAGGAGGGGAGTCCTGTCGGGGTCAGAAAAGCAGGGAGCAAACACCGGAGGTGGCCTCCGGCTGTCTGAGGAAGAAAGAGGGACAGCGTGAAGGTAGGAGCGTAGAGGAGGACTTTTCCGTGAAGTCGTAAGACTTCGCCTAGGACAGGACGGCTGATGTCTGCTGAGGGTCAGTTAATTTCTGTCACTGAGTCCTGGTGGACACGCCCACTCCCCAGAGTGTCCTGGTTTGGATGACAGATTCTGTGCTCGGCTCAGCACCGAGGGACGGTGAGTCCTTGAGACCTGCATTTGACAAGATGGAGGCCCGTGGAAGGGGACGGTGTCGCCCACATGTCAACACTCTCTTCCCCGCGGAGCAGACTCCCGAGGACGCAGCCGGCGGAGGAGAGAGTCCGATGCCTTGGACGCTTCCTTTCCGTGACCTCGGCTCCCTTCCCAAGGTCTTCTTCCCGCCACTTCTCCAGCAGGACCAGCCAGTTCTGCTCTGGGGGAAGATGGCCCCATCCATTCAATCTGAATTCCTGACGATGCTCTGAAAGTCGGGAGAGTGTCCTCCTCTCGTGATTTGCTCCCGATGCAGGACCCCAGGCCCAGCGTGCTCCTCGGAGGTGCTGCCGTTCCTCCCGTCCCCGAACTCAGGTCCCCTACTTAGGGTTTCTCTCCTTCTGCTCTGAGGGGAGGGCATCACATCTTGTGGGGACTTGACAGCGACAGTCCAGGCCCAGCTGTTTCCTGCAGTCTGGCTGTGGGCAGGGTGAGAAGGCATCGTGTCCTTGAGTCACGGCCGAGTCAGGTCTGTCCGGTAGAAATGTAATATGAGCCACTGGCGGAATCTAGAATTTTCTGGTAGCCAGAGTGGAACAGAGTAAACAAAAAGAAAAGAAAAGAAGAGAAAAAAGAAAAAAAAGAAAAAGAAACAGGTGGGGGGCACCTGGAGGGCACAGTCAGTTAAGCGACCAACTCCTGACTTCATCTCAGGTCATGATCTCACGGCTCCTGAGCTCAAGCCTTGCTTCGGGCTCTGCGTTGGCGGCATGGAGCTGCCTCAGATTCTGTCTCCCCCTCTCTCTGCCGCTCCCCCACTCATTCTCCCTCTCAACATAAATAAACCTTGAAAAAAGAGGTGGAATTAATAATTTAATTTTAACGATGTGTTTTTTAACTTAATGTATCAGAAGTACTATCATTTAACATGTGATCAGTATAAAATTATTAACGCATCTTATCTCGGACTAGCCAGGTGTCAGCGCTCAGAGCCCACGTGTGGTCAGTGGCTACTGTATTGGACAACATACAGACCCCGGGGGTAAGACCAAGTCAGGGGGTCACGTCAGCCTTGGTTCTTCTCACAAGTAAAGCTTGGAAAATTACATAACATCTTTGAGTTGCAGATTCCCAATCTGTAAAATAAGCAAACTTTCTGCCTCCAAATGTTCAAACTCGGTATGTCCCCTCATTTTTCATCGTCTGTGTGTTTGGTTGTGTCTTCCCTTAGGGTCAAGCCTGCGACCCAGGGCGGAGGTCACAAGCTGTTGTGTTGTACAGAAATGTTTTTAGAGCAATTTTGAAACCCAGTCTCAAATATTGAAAAATCAGTAGATTTTAGAGGCGCCTGGGGGGCTCAGTCAGCCAAGCATCCGACTCTTGACTTTGGCTCAGGTCATATCTCTCTGTTCGAAAGATCAAGCGTGTGCTCAAGCTGGCAGCACAGAGCCCGCGGGGATTCTCTGTCTCCCCCTCTCTCTGCCCCTCTGCCTCTCTCTCTCTAACATTTTAAGAAATCCCTAAATTTTACGTGAAGTCCCCAAATTCCGGCTTCTGTGAACAATCAGATGATGGAACAGCATGTCCTTTCAACCTCAGGGCAGGGACCCACTGCCCCCGGGGCTGGGAGGTCCCTCCCGCAGCCCCCTGGGCCCCCACTGGCCCGGCTCCTGCCTGAAGGACGCCCACACTCCGCTCCTGAGCTCCCCTCTCTCCGTCTCTTCGGCCTCGCGCCGTGACAGTACTTCCTCAAATCGTGTCCCAGAACCCCAGGGGAGCGCCTCTCCGTGTCTCGACTTGATGTGTGTGTTCACACTTAGCCTGTGCGTGGTGTCCCCACCCAGGCAGCTGGAGCGTCCCGGCCGCCCTGGGAGGCAGCTGGGCCGTCAGCGCACCCTGTGGAGAGCCCGCCTCCCCCGACACTGGCTCCCTGGGGCTCTCTGCTCTCATCGCTACCAGGACTGCCGCGGTCACCACGATTGTCACATGGCCAGTGCGACGTACGCTCGTGAGTCTCTCTCGCCTGCCTCACTGTGGGCTCTCTGGGCTCAAGGAACACGCAGTTCTCACGTCCGTCAGTGCAGGCTCAGAACGGAGCACAGGGCGTGGACGTGTCCCCATTTTCAGGCGACAAGTAAGGCCCTTTCTTACCCAAGTGCGGGACGGAGGGAGGGGGACGGGAGCCACGGAGACGGGAGCAAACGTCTGCGTTCTCACCAGTGAAAATCACTTCGGAGGAAGTGACTCCGCTGTGTGGGCCCAGTGGGTTCTCAACACTGACCTCAACACTTAGCAGACTTACCACTGCGGCCACAGGCAGTGTGGACAGACCCTGGTGTGTGGAGGGTGACCAATGAGGCCGAAGAGAGCCCTGCTTCTCAGGGACAGACCCCACGTGGCCCCAAGCCACCCAGGTGCAGCTGCTCCTCCCACTTCCTGGCCACTTGAGTCTCATCCCCTTGATAATTTTCTCCCTGAGGTACAGGGGAAAATCTCTCCCCCTTATGGAAACACAGAGAATATTGGATGCATACCCCTAACGGTCCGAGGCAGGGGCCCAACAAATTGGTGAGTGATATCACTTTGAAGATGAAATGATAAATGAAAGTGAGGCTGCATGCTATGCCCAGCCATGAATCCGGCGTGCAGCCACGTCAGCCCTTCCTAAGGTGGGTCCACACCACCGTCTCCCGCCCCACTAAGGATTACTTCTTGCCCGGCTGACTGAGGTCTCGAGGGGCTCAGCCGGGCTCAGCTCCAGGCTGTGGGCTGGGTTTGAATTCCCCGTGTCTTCTCATTCTGGAGAGTGGGTCAAAGGGCAGCCAGGAGACACCGTGCACCAGTGTCCGATGGCGTGGGGCAATGCCTTGGGCACTTACACCGCCGCCCTCAGTGCGCCTGGGGCCAAGCCCCAGCCAGTGACATGGGGACCTCACTCCTCCCAAAAGACGCCTGAGTGCGTCTCTTGATAATGAGAAGACACATCTAATTCCCTTACAAGAAGGGAGCCAAGGGGCGCCTGGGTGGCTCAGTCGGTTAAGTGTCCCATTCTTGATTCTGGCTCGGGTCATGATCTCACAGTTTGTGGGTTTGAGCCCTATGGGAGACCCTGTGCTGACAGCTCCGAGCCTGCTTGGGATTTTCTCTCTCTCACAATAAATTAATTAATTAAAGAAAAGGGACTCAATATTGGAAGCAGTAATCTGGTCGGCAGCAGTGACTTCAGACCATGGTCTTCCCCATGGGGCCCCATATTCCTCACCTGGAATGTGCGAGAATGAAGGTTCCTCCTTTCAGCCACGTTTTTGGGCACAAAATTCAGCGTCCCAGCCTGGGGAAGGCGAGCCCCCACCCTCAACCCGGCGGGCGAGCCCTGCAGACGTCTCCTCTGTGCCAAGCCCCAGCACCCCCCGGCCTCACTGCTGCTCCCTGGACAGCGGGGATTTCCCAGTAGAAGCACCAGGCCCCCCATATGAGAAGTCTTGCCCTGATTTCAGAGCCCCCATGACAGTTCTCCCCACCTCTTTCTACTTGCTGGCTGTGTGCCCTTCACTCATCGCCTCCACATCAGAACTCACCCCCGTTTATGTGGGTTCAGATTTCATAATTGAAACTCGCAGTTTATATGCATATAATTTATATGAATGTATCTCTTAGTGTGTGTCTATCAACGATGTTATCAAAATAAAAGGG
The DNA here is from genome assembly GCA_004023845.1 of Helogale parvula. Classification (NCBI taxonomy): domain Eukaryota; kingdom Metazoa; phylum Chordata; class Mammalia; order Carnivora; family Herpestidae; genus Helogale; species Helogale parvula. The sequence continues at coordinate 261 of PJEM01021691.1, read as the reverse complement.
TAAAAGAGCTTCACAAATTGTGTATAGCCTTAACCTGTGGGGGAGGAGGGGAGAGATTGTAACCCGAAGGCAGTGTTAAGGCTCACACCCAGCGTGGGTAGTGTGAAGGCTCTCACCCAGCATGAGCAGTGTGAAGGCTCACACCCAGCACGGGCAGTGTGAAGGCCCTCACCCAGCACGGGCAGTGTGAAGGCCCTCACCCAGCACGGGCAGTGTGAAGGCTCTCACCCAGCATGGGCAGTGTGAAGGCTGGCACCCAGC
>PJEM01021690.1:0-10714 GCA_004023845.1 Helogale parvula | reverse complement strand
TGCTGCCGCTATTTCATGGGATGTGTGATCAGACAATGTCTCTGGGGGAAGTGATTCTTCTGCCGAGCTCGGGCCGTGTCTCAGGGCTTGAATGGGAAGCTGAGAGGTCAGCTGGGTCAGGAAGGAGGCTGCTTTTTGCGGAGGCACAGGATGCAGACAATGGGAGCTGTTTCTTCCCGGCCCAGTGCTGTGGGGCTGAGGCTCTTCTGGGCTCCGGATCCAGAGCAGGATTTCCTGGAGAATGGTGGGGATTCTCCCATGGAACAGCCTTATGCAGACGTTCTGATGCCCACACTAGGACCCCCCCCACCCCGATCCATAGCCTGTGGCCCCAGATCCCTCCTCACTACTCCCTTCTGTAGGGTAAGCCATTTTCTGTGGGTCTTTCCCATTTAAATTTGTAGAGATAATAAATTGATAACATCTCCCTGGGAATGTATCTGTCAGACCATTTCTGAGACAGGAGGGGGTGATCACTGGCAAGTGGAAGGTGGAGAGGGAGGGATGCTCTTCCTGAGTGATCCACGGGAATGGGGCATGACGGCAGGGGGTAGGGAGGCAACATTAAGAGGTAGGAGCTAAAGGTTGGCAGCTGGGCAGGGGACCAACCCTTGCTTTAAGCTGAATCAGGAGCTAACACTGCAGAGTCTATAAAGGTATTGTAGTAAAGTCCATAGGTACTGGAGGCAGGAAGAAAGTGCTGCCACTGACAGTGTGATCTTGGACAATTTGCTCATCTTCTCTTAGCCATTTTCCTCAGCTTTAAAAGAAAGCACTTTCGGATGTGATTATGAAGGCCAGCCCTTGTCTGAGCATTGTAGACTTAACTTTATGTCTATTCTCCATTACCTTCTAGTGGGAGCTCTGGGAGCACCATGAACACCGCCGGGCTGGGTGCTCTGGGGGAGGGCAGGACGATGCCCAGTGTGGGTCTGAGCGCATTGCAGGACTTGGCTTTCTCCTTGATTACTCCAGTCTTCAGATCCGAGAGGAGCAATCAGAGAGGAAGTGTAGATTCTTGCTCTAAAAGTAGGAGCACTGCTCTCCTGAAGACATTTTAGACCTTGATTTTCCTGAGCAATAAGATGAAGTCTCAAACTGACTTTGTGAAATCGTACCCAACTTTTCTGGGCAATAACATCCGAGTTTGTATTAAATAAGGATAGTAACACTATGAAAGAATTAGTAGCACTGTCTCTGTCAGTTCCTGCTCGGAGTGCATATCATGTATATTAACTCATTTAGTCTTCAGAGGAAGTCTTATTAAGAATATCCCCATTTTACAGATGAAGAAACTCAAGTAGAAAGAGGTTACCTGAGGTCATCTAGCTAAGTTATACAGGAAGAAATGTCTCCTTGCAGATGAATACTGATGGGAACATCAAACAAAGGAAATCCCTATGAAATAGCATGGAAATTGAGTTAGTCTAAAAGCACCTGCCACCAACTCCATCCAACCTCCAACCTTTAAACCCAATGAAATAGATCTCTGGGAAGTATGTTTTTTTTTTAATTATTTATTTAAAAAATTTTTTAATGTTTTATTTATTTTTCATAAAGAGAGAGACAAAGCATGAGAGGGAGAGGGGCAGAGAGAGGAGACACAGAACCAGAAGCAGGCTCCAGGCTCTGAGCTAGCTGTCAGCACAGAGCCTGACACGGGACTTGAATCCACGAACCGTGAGATCTGACCTGAGCCAAAGTCAGAGGCTTAACTGACTGAGCCACCCAGGCGCCCCTGGGAAGTGTGGTTAACTCCATCAGAAATACCAGAACACTTTCCATATTGAGTTAAAATGGCTAAAATCCTTTTATTTAAGTGGTTTCATCAGTTTAAAGCCTAAGTCAAAGAGACAAGTCCTTTTTCTTATTTCCTCACCCTACTTTGAATAGCACTGATAGAATGGGGTCTTTTACTGTAAATCTCCTCAAATCCCTTTAGAAAGCTGACAGAATAGAAGTAATGAACACCCAGAGTCTATTTTCTGTGCCTGCCTTTGTTCCCGATGCTTTGCTCCTAGCTGGAAAGCTGTGAGGGTCTTCAGTCATCCCCACTAGAGATAATAGTAAGAAACTTCTTATAGCCAATGCCTCTTAGGGGCCAAATTTTGTGTGTGTTATCTCATTTAATTGTCACAATAACACCATTTCACTGTGGAAGAAATAAGGCTTGGAAGAACAGACTTGTCCAAGATTGTACTCAGACGCACCTGCTTTTGACCTCTCTCTCCACTATTACCTGAGTGCAAGGCACCATCCTCTCTCACAGGCTTCTGTCCTAGCTCTTCGTTGGCCTCTCTGCTCCCACTCTTGGCCCGTGTGTGGATTGCATCATTGGCCTCATTATTCTTGTAGTCTTTCCCTTTGCATGGATTTTGCAATTCTTCCTATTAAAGGTGTGGAATATTTTCTGGCCCCTTGACTTTGGGTTTGGTCATGCAACTTGCTTTGACTAATGTAATAAGGAAGATCCTCAAAGATCTGTTCCACCTGACATCTTGAGCTTCTGATGTCCCCAAGAGAATGGTATACCTGGCGTAGTCTGCCTGTCCCAGGAGAGGTAGCCAGCCGGGCTCAACCTAGATCAGCCTACGCCCAGCTAACTCACACAGGCATAAGCTCAATAAATGCTTATTATTGAGGCTTTCTCAAAGAGTGGACTGAAGATGCCCTTCAGGGGATATAGAAGGTCAAAATTATTTTTATAATAATATGAGGACATTATATGTCTTTTGTATAGTGTTGACATCTGCACTGATGGTCCATCTAGTGGACTGGATACAAAAACAAGACCCAATTATATGCTATTTACAGGAGACACAGTTTGGATTTACGGGTAAACTAGATTGAAAGTAAAATGATGTAGAAAATATATCACGCAAACAGCAACCATAAGAAATCTGGAATGGTTGTACTAATATCAGATTTTAAAACAAGAAAAATTACTAAAAATAAAGAGGGACATTCTATAATGATGAAAGAGTAAATCCATCAGGAAAATGTGACAATTATAAACATATAAGCCTAATTACAGAGCCCCAAAATACATTAAGCAAAAACTGATGGAACTGAAGGTAGAAATAGTTGGTGATTTCAATATCTTAGTTTTAATCATAAATATAAAAGTAGGCAGAAGATCAATAAGGAAATAAGAGACTTGAAGAGCATTATAAATGAACTAGAGACAGCAGATATCTATAGAACATTCTACCCAGCAAAAGCAGAACCCACATCCTTCTCAAGTGCACATGGAACATTCTCCAGGATTGACCAAATGTTAGGCCATAAAACACATTTTAATGAGTTTGAAAGATGGAAATAATATAGTATGTTCTCTGGCCACAATAGACTGAGATTAGAAATCAGCAACAGAAGGAAACTTGGAAAAGTCATGAATGTGTATAAATTATACAGCACACTCTCAAATAACCAATGGGTTGAAGAAGAAATCATAAGGACAAACAGAAAATGCCTTGAAATGAATGAAAATGAAGATACAACATACCAAAATTTAGGGGATACAGCTAAAATACGGCTTAGAGGGCTATTTATAGTTGTAAATGACTATGTTAAAAAGAAGAATGCTTTCAAATCAACACCATCTTCTTCCTCAAAATTCTGGAAAAAGAAGAGCAAATTAAAGCAAGCAGAATGAAGTAAAAAGATTAGAGGACTCAATGACATATAGAAAAATAATAAAATCAACAGAGCCAAAAGTTGGTTATATGAAAAGGTTAATAAAGCTGATGAGCTTTTAGCTAAAATGACCAAGTAAAAAAGAGTAATTTCAGAAGACTGATATTACTAGAATCAGGACTGTAAGATCTTACAGATCCTTTGACCTTACAGGAGTTAAAAGGATTATAAGAGAATACAGTCAACAACTGTATGACAACAAATGAGATAACACAGATGAACACATTCTTAGAATTTACTGAAACTGACTGAAGAAAACCAGAATATCTGAATAGATCCATATAGCAAGAGATTGAATTAATGATTAGAAATAAACAAAACTACCCAAAAAGAGACCAGACCCAGAAGGCTTAATTTATGAATTCTACCAAACATCTAACGAATAATTAATGCCATTTTTTTTTTTACAAACTTTTCCAAGAATTGAAGAAGAGAGAACATTTCCCAGCTCATTCTATGGTGCCAGCATTACTCTGATATCAAGAACAGGTAAGATGTCACAGGAGAAGAAAACCACAGATAATGTAGTACACCATATCGATAGAATCAAGGGAAATAGAGGAAAATGTAGTCATCTCAATGGAGACAGAAAAAAAAAACATTTGATAGATTTAATACCTCTTCTTGATAAAAATATTCACAAACTAGCAATAGAAGGAACTTCCCCCAAACATAAAAAGCCCACAGGTAGCCTCATACTTAATAGTACAAGACTGAATGCTTTCCCCTAAGAGCAAGAACAGGTCAAGGATGTTTACTCTCACCATTTCTACTCAACATCATATAGCTGAAGTCGGACGCTTGACTAAGCGAGCCACTCAGGTGCCCCAGCCTAGCTGCTGTTTTCATGGACACAGTTTTTACCTGGAAAGAACTAGTGAACACAAACTATCAGCATTCATATGTGGGTGTCTACCAGACCCTTTCTCAAACATTAATGAACTGGACTTGTCACTTCAAAGAAAAGATTTTACAGTATCTGTTGACAGTGATTTAATTAGAGCTTTTAAGGGAAAACTATAACTTCCAAAAACTTGTAAATCCCTCATTGAGCTTGATGGCTTCCTAATACCTAAAGACACTCCCAGTGAGATCATTGGTGATATGGTTGGATGTGAGTTTTAAAATAATTGTTTGATGAAATTTACCTTCATTTGGAACACCTGCATAATTCATGAACTAATATTTTTCAAATGACCAACTAGTGCATGTTAAGAAATCATGCATGGGTAAAATATCCATTTAACAGGCAAGATCAACCAATGGGTTTTGATGTATGAGTGTGTAAAAAGTTCATTGATATGGTTTCAGTTTCCACAATGCTGCTCACCTTTTAGAAACTATGGCTTGTTGAATTTTAGTGTAGTATCAAAAAAAAATCCACAATTTCTGAAAAAGCTGTAAACATACTCTTCCTTTTTTTAAAATACATATCCAAGTAAGTCTTGTCTTCCATCCTGTTCTTCAACTAAAACTTTATATTGCAACTGACTGAATGTAGAAACATATCATAAATAAATTGCCTTCTACTAAGCTAGATTTTTAAGAGATTTGCAAAATTATAAACAGTGCTATACATTTTTTTTGTTTTGATGCAGTGGTTTTAACAAAATGTATGGTTTTAATTAACAAGTTTTGGTTACTTAGAAAAATAAAATATTAAAAAAGGTTTGTATGTTAACATATAATTAGTTTATTATTGTTATTTTGTTTATTTATTTTTGAGAGAGAGAGAGACACACACACACACACACACACACACAGAATCCAAGGCAGGTTCCAGGCTCTGAGCTGTCAGTACAAAGCCTGACATGGGGCTTGAACTCACAAGCTGTGAGATTATGACCTGAGCCGAAGTCTGACGCTTAACTGACTGAGCCACCTAGGCGCCCCTATTGTTATTTAAAAAAATTAATATTTTAAAATGTTCTCATAGCTAAGATTTTAATACTCTAATTTTGGATAAAATAACTTATATAAACAAAAGCTCTTTGGGATCCTTGGTAATTTTTAAGAGTAGAAAGTTGTCCTTAAACTACAAATTTTGAGAAAAGCTATATTATTGTATGTCACTGAGGTTTTGTGGCTGTTTGTTAGGCAGCAGTAGCTAACCAGTATACTCTCTGGTGGTCATTTGTCCACTTAGCATAGTGATCTTTGAAAATATCCATCATTCCATCAATAGATGAACAGATAAGGAAAATGTGGGATGTGTATTTATATACATAAAGTACTGCTCGCCCATAAAAAAGAAGGAAATCCTTCCTTTTACAACAACATGGATGGAACTTGGATGTATTATGCTAAGCAAAATAAGACAGAAAGAAAAATAGTGTATAATCTCACTTATATGTGGAATCTAAAAGTAAAACAAAAAAACACTCATTGAAAGATATTAGGTTTGTGATTACTAATGGTAGCCAGGGGGATTGGATGGAGGTGGCCAAAGGTACAAAACCCCAGTTACAAAATAAGTAAGTCCTGGGGATATTATATCCAATATAAGGACTGTAGTTAACACTGCTATATGTGTTATCTGAAAGTTGCTAAGAGAGTAAATCCTATAATTACTCATGACAAGAGAAAAACCATTTTCTTTTTTTCTGATATCTATTTGATCTGATGGATGTTAACTAAACCTATCATGGTGATCATCTCACACATACAAGTCATTATGCTGTGTATCTTAAACTGTATGTCAGTTACATCTCAATAAAACTGAAAGAAGAAGAAGAAAAAAGAAACCTGCCTACACCTTAAACTTGAATGTATAGTGCCCAGAAGGATGAGAGAATAAATTTGTGTTGTTCAAGCAAAAAAATAAAAAATAAAAAGTCTGTAGCATTAAATCATTACCCTTCTCAAACCTTCCAGTTTCTATTACATTTAGACATTTAAAAAGAAGTCCAAACCCTTCTGCTAGCCCATGAGGTCCTACATGATTTGGCTTTTGTTGACCTCCATGACCTCATTTCTTACTATTGTACCCTCAGGTCACTACTCTGGCCACACTGTCCTTCATGCTACATCAGATCATTGCTGCCTCAGGGCCTTTGCACTTACATTTATCTCTGCCTAGAATGCTCATCTGCATCTTCCCATAGCACAGTCCCTGTTCATCAAGTCTGTCCCCAGTGTTAGCTCTTAAGATCATCCCTCCCTGACCTCCTCATCTAAAATAGCAGCCACATCTCCCTCCATTCCTTTCCCTTGATGTTTTTTCTTCCTCAGAGTACTTATTCCCTCCGGCTGTTATGTGATTGTTGTCTGTGTGTACTTGTTTATGATCTGTCTCTCCCTCTGGAATGTAGCTTCACAAGGGCAGGAACTTTGCCTGCCTTATTCACGGCTGAAACAGTGCCTGCAGCACAGTGAGAGCTTTGGTGCATAGATATGTTCTGGGAACGTACATAACTGGGGGTTTCGAGGCTATAAATTCCTCAAAGCCAAGGTTGTGTTTTATTAAACACCTCTGTGTATTTAGAGGATTTTTGGAAGGGGAGCTTAATGACTGTGGCAGCAGCGTTTTCTAGGAAAGGTGGGTTGGACATCATGCTTTGGGCCCTACTTCTTTAAAAGCCATGGGTTCAGACTTGAGGCTCAGTGTTGGGTCTGAGAGAGGGATTAGGACGAGGCTTGGGAGTGGGTGAGGCCCCAGAAATGAAAGGAGTCTCCATGCTCTGGACTTGTTGTGGGAACCTCTAAAATGGGCCATTTCTGGGAACATCTGGCATACTCCCCCCTGTTCAGCCTTTGCAGTCAGGCAAACCTGGGTTCAAACCCAGGCTCTGTAACCTGGAACTTATTAGCTTTCTCCCAGCCCCCAGGTCTTTTTTTTTTTTTTTAAACATTTATTTATTTTTGAAAGACAGAGAGAGACAGGGTAATCAGGGGAGGGACAGAGAGAGAGAGAGAGAGGGAGACACAAAATCGGAAGCAGGCTCCAGGCTCTGAGCTGTCAACACAGAGCCCGATGCAGGGCTTGAACCCAGAAACCATGAGATCATGACCTGAGCCGAAGTCGGATGCTTAACCAACTGAGCCACCCAGGTGCCCCTCAGCCCCCACATCTTATCTGTAGAATGGGGATAATAATAGAATATACTTCCAGAATTTAATTGAGATAGTGCATGCAGAGTTCTCAGTAAGCATACAGTACGCACTCAGTAATGACCACAATGCTGCCTTGGAGGGTACTGATTCCCTAGTCTCAATTTCCTCTTCTGAGGAGTGGGAATTCCTGCATAAGGACCTCCTGGAGCTGTTTTTAGAGCTCTAACAAGCTAATAGACCGGAATGTGCTCTGAGGAAGAACAAAAGCAGGACGAATGTGGGAGGCTGTTCTGATCTGGCCTTCTTTATAAAGGATATTTAGCTCCCTGCAGACTCTGAATTGTGCCTCTGGAGGAGCCAGGCTTTGCCGCTGGGGCTCAGCTCCCCCTGCCCAGAGCCTCATTTGGATGCAAGGGGCAGCTGTTCCATCTCCGGACACCATGGGCAGCTGTTGGAGGGGACCACACAATGCCCAGCTGTTTCCAAGCCAGATGGGACCCCAGGGCACCACACAGCCCGCCTGGGAGGGCCGAGCAAAGGTAAGGCAGCTCTCTTGCTCGTCTTTTCCCTGGTGGGTGGCCTGGCGGGGAGCGACCGCTCCCCTTCTGTTTGAATTGACCAGGCCACTTAATAATCTTTTCACTGAGTCTGAGCTTCAGAAAGCTCTTGAGGAGCAGGAAAGCCGGATGAGGCCCGGGGCGTTTCTGTGCACATGGGTAGGGTCGGGTGTCCACCCTGCTCCACTCCATAGTTAGGTAAGTTAGATTTGAGGTAGGGTGTAGGCTAAACCTAACGGAGGCTAAATTACTTAATTCAGGCCAAACATTAACCCCAAGAGGCAGTCTGATGTAGAATGTGACCTGGGTTTGGAACTAGCTCCCCCTGGATTTGAACTTCCTTTCCCCCACCCACATAACTATGCCTGGCCAAGAGGACTTTTGCAACTCAAGTTCATTTACCAGAAGTCCCTCTTTAAATGCGTATATTCCTCTAGAAGGAAAATGGCATTGACTCTCCAACTTGGCAGTAAAGATTCGGGATTCCAAGAGCTTCTTCCTCGAATCCCAGACATCCTGGAGAAGGGATGTGAGAGAGATGAGCCCCTGCCCCAGGCGACCTGGTGGCAGGGGCTGGGCCACTCAGGTACCATGGGCTGTGGCAAAGCACTGGATCTTTACCCCGGGGCAGGAGGAAGACATCGGACTGGTACCAGCAGAGGATGATGTCACCGTGAGGAGGGGGCCTGTGGCAAACTGGGGGCAAAGCACAAGCTAGCACGCCCCCTGCCCAGGTGGGCTGTATGTGACATTCCTCAGACACTTCCCGCTGCCCAAGAACAGGGGAAGGAAAGAAACCAGTTGGCTGACTGACAGAGGTCATGGTCATGCAGGACAGGAGTCTCCTTCAGTTTACAGATAAGTTAATAAACTGCAAGAAAAACACAACTTTATCCATAGCCTAATCTCCAGAAACCTATATTCTGTTTCCTACAGCCCTAATATCACCCTTGTCAAGATGTAAGAGGGTTTAAGAGTTTGCCATCATGATGTGGGAAACAAAGACAAATGAAAAATTAAATTCCCTTACTGCCTACAGCCCACTGACAAGTCCTCAAAACAGGCAGAACGGCCTCCCTCTAGGAGCTCAGCTGCCTCCATGAGGATGACACTTTGGTGGGGACCAAAGGGAATCTTGGCTCAACATTATATTGACTCCCCAGGACCCTGTAAGTCTACTTTAACATATAAAAATTCCTTTGGAAACACTTTCTTTATCTCAGTTCCTCCAAGATATAGGCTGGCAATCATAGTCCAAGCTTATGGCCCCCTGATGTACGTCTGAAGGGTCTCATGACTGAGGTTTTACTAAATGTAATAAATGGTGTTTTCCTAACAAGACCTAGTCCCTCAAGGTCCTGGAGGCCTTGCTTCCAAAATTCCTTAGACTTCCACTGTCCCTATCCGCCTCCCAACCTGAGGGTATATAATTACCCATCACAACCCCAGTGCAGCTCTTTCCGCCAGGGGTCCTGTTCCCGTGCTTTAATAAAAATCACCTTTGTGCACCAAAGACATCGTCAAGAATTTCTTCTTGGTCATCAACTCTGAACGCTCTGCTATCACCCCAAAACCCCATCAATCACATGTGACATTTTAAAAAGCAACTCTGGGGGCACCTGAGTGGCTCAGTCAGTTGAGCGCTCACCTTTGGCTCTGGTCATGATCTCACAGTTCATGAGTTTGAGCCCCGCATTGGCTCATTGCTGTCAGCACAGAGCCTGCTTGGGATCCTCTGTCCCTCTCTCTCTCTCTGCCCTTCCCCTGTTGGTGCGCTCTCTCTCAAAAGTAAATTTAAAAAAACATAATAAAAATTAGCAATAAAAAACAACTCTGGCTGCTGTATGGAGAGCAGGTAGGAGGGGCAGAGCGATTTGCAGCTGCCTCCAGGGAGTGTGTCTGCCTCCGGGAAGGCTGGCTTCGAGGCTGCGGTCCATGCATCAGCCCAGACCCTGTCCTCAGAGGGCACCGCACCTGCTTTAATGTCCTTCTGTCACTGTCTTGAAATTCTTAACAGTGTTTGACCAAGGGGCTCTGCATTTTCCCTTGGTGCTGGGTCCTGCAACTTAGGTAGCTGGGCCCGCCTCCTGGGGCAGGACCCAGGGATCTCAGGACCTTCCCCCCACCCCCCATCCCCCACCAGTTCTAGGCAGTCTCTGAACCAGCTCATCTGAAGTAGGTGCCGAGGCCCAGGCTCCACAGGGCTCATGAATCACAGCTTCAGTCCTCGACGTCCTGGCCCTGCAAGGAGTCAGCAGAAACCAGGGTCATTTTTTATCCCATTCTGGACCTCACTTTGATTCTCTGAGAAACAAAGGGGATGCAGGATGCGCTTTCTAGAGTCCTTTCTGGCCCCAGCATGCTGTCTTTGTTCTGGTTCCTGGTGACCTCTCCGCGCTGAGCGTGCT
>PJEM01021689.1:0-10716 GCA_004023845.1 Helogale parvula | reverse complement strand
ATTAGTTACTCTGACAGAGCTAGAAACAAAAGTCCTCTGATTTGTAATCGTGTTTTATTTTGTGCATGTGTGCATGTGGCTGTGAGTGCTTGCATTATATTGAAAAGCAGTTGTGATAGACATTTTCCTCCTCTTTCTTAAAGAAAATCTAAATATTCTAGCTTGCTTATGTCTTTAGCATATCATATTTGTTTCTAGATTCCTAGTATTTCTTTCTTCTGTTACAATGTTATAATTTTATTTGATATGCTCATTTTGAGTTATTTTCTTTTCTTTTGAAGATGTCAAGATTTATTAACCATTGTATTAATCAAGGAGTAGTCATGTCTATCCAGTAACTAATGATCTTTGTAAACATGAAGTTGCACATGCATTACATTTCAGCTGCAGGGAGACTTCCCGAGGCATTCGGGGGCTTATTTAACAGTTTCTGTTGTAAACTGATTTTTGAGTAAAGATGTCTTATGTTTGATACATCATTTAGTATCTTTCTGAAGGTGAATTTGGAGTACAAAATTCGGACTGAAAAGATACAAAAACATGGTTTTACACAACAAAAGGGTTTCCTGCATGTGATGTGATATTAGTTCTCTCTCTATTCTTTATGTTCATCACATGTTGCACTATCTCTATTTTCTTAACTGCTGTCGATGTTTTAGAGGGTATTAGAATATGCAGAGGGATAGTCATAGACAACAGTAAAGTCATTGGCTACTGCAATGCACTCCTTCAAGTGTATACTTAAGGACACACAAATCCTTTGTTTGGAGACAATCAGTGCATTTACCTGGACTAAATTTATGTTAGTAGCAAAGACTTGGTTGCCTCACAGACCAAAATTATTCATAAACCATCATACATGAGCACTCAACAAGGAGAATGGCAGATGCATGAAAGGCCTGAGTAGCAACATGCACTCTCATACTTGTCATAATGAAGAGGGAGCATTTTTGCCTTCATTTATTTTGCTAGTGCCTGATGGAGATAGAGTTGCTGACCACATTTCTCTTCCTTTTATTCAAGCAGAAAATCCATTGAGGATCCACAGAAAACATTGCTGTAGACATTGCAAAGGGAAGCATCAGGTCAGTGCAGTGTAGAGGATGAATTAAATAGTTTTGCAATTGAGTGTGGAAACTCTTGGCCACTGCTTGGGTGGATAATTTTTTAAATTGCTTTAAAGGAGGAAAAAAGCGTCTTAAAAACCATTTTATTCATTACAAACTTGAGAGTTTTCCTTCCATGACTTATAGATCAAATTGTCCCAGAGTCAGGTGTGAGACAGTGGCCATGTGCTTTTTTGAGTGAACTCCAAGAGCCCCAATATTTTCCAAGATGCTTCTCCTGAAATACAGTGTTTTGTAGCCTGAGCCTTGTCTAAACTATATTGAATGGAGTCATTAGGCTAGTGAAAGATTTTAAGTACATGAACTCAGAACCTGACTTGCAGGCATACCAGAGCTCTTGACATGAGGATATTTGCCTGAATGTTTCTTTCCTGTCATCTATTGCCATTCTTAAGCTTTTCATTTCCATGTAAATTTGTGATTTGGCATCCAAGGAATGAAAATTTATGAGATAGCCTCCAGAATAACCAACCTATTTCTGCAAAGTTGTCTATTTATCATATTCTTCTAGTAGGTCTTGCTTTCTTTCTTTTCTTTTTCTTTAGTTTTTAAAAATAGTTTATTGTCATAAACAATATTTATTTATTGTCATAGTGCCGGAAGTTCTAGCATCAGCATCAGACAACAAAAGGAAATAAAAGGTATCAGAATTGGCAAAGAAGAAGTAAAACTTTCACTTTTTGCAGATGACATGATACTCTACATGGAAAACCCGGCAGACTCCACCGGAAGCCTTCTAGAACTGATCAATGAATTTAGTAAAGTTGCAGGGTACAAAATCAATGTAGAGAAATCAGTTGCATTCCTATACACCAATAATGAAGCAGCAGAAAGAGAAATCAAGACACTGAACCCATTCACAATTGTACCAAAAAACACAAAATACCTAGGAGTAAACCTAACCAAAGAGGTAAAAGATCTATATGATGAAAGCTAGAGAAAACTTAAGAAAGAGATTGAAGAAGACACCAAGAAATGGAAAAATATTCCATGTTCATGGATTGGAAGAATAAACATTGTGAAAATGTCATTACTACCCAAAGCAATTTACACATTCAATGCAATCCCCATCAATATTGCACACCATTCTTTTCAAAGCTAGAACAAGCTATCCTCAAATTCGTATGGAAACACAAAAGACCCCAAACAGCCAAGGTAATATTGAAGAAGAAAACCAAAATGGGAGGCAACACAATCTCAGACTTTAGCCTCTACTACAAGGCTGTCATCATCAAGACAGTATGGTATTGACACAAAAACAGACACATAGACCAATGGAATAGAATAGGGAACCCAGAACTGGGCCCACAAATGTACAAAGCAGGAAAGAGTATCTGATGAAAAAAAAGACTGCCTCTTTATCAGGTGGTGTTGGGAGAACTGGACAGCAACATGCAGAAGAATGAAACTATACCACTTGCTTACATCATAAAAAAATAAAGTCAAAATGGCTGAAGGACCTGAATGTGAGACAGGAAACCATCAAAACCCTTAAGGAGAAAGTAGGAAACAACTTCCTTGACCTCAACTGCAGCAATTTCCTACTTGAAACATCCCTGAAGGCAAGGGAAATGAAAGCAAAAATGAACTATTGGGATCTCATCAAGATAAAAAGCTTCTGCACTGCAAAGGAAACAATCAAGAAAACTAATAGGCACCAAACAGAATGGGAAAAGATAGTTGCAAGTGACATATCAGATAAAGGGCTAGTATTCAAAAACTACAAGGAACTCACCAAACTCCACACCCCAAAAACAAATAACCCAGTGAAGAAATGGGCAGAAGACATAAACAGACACTTCTCCAAAGAGGACATCCAGATGGCCTACAGGCACATGAAATGATACTCAGCATCACTCATCATCAGGGAAACACAAATCAAAACCACACTGAGATACCACCTCACGCCAGTCAGAGTGGCTAAAATAAATGAATCAAGAGACTACAGATGCTGGCAAGGGTGTGGAGAGACAGGCACCCTCCTACACTGTTGGTGGGAATGTAAACTGTTGCAGCGGCTCTGGAAAACAGTGTGGACGTTCCTCAAAAAACTATCCACAGAACTCCCCTCTGACCCAGAAATAGCACACCTGGGATTTACCCAAGAGATACAGAAGTGCTGATGCACAGGGGCACATGTACCCCAATGTTTATAGCACCACTGTCAACAATAGCCAAATCATGGAAAGAGCCTAAATGTCCATTACCTAATGAATGGATCAATAAGATGTGAGATATATATATATATATACACATACACACACACACGCACACATATACACACACAATGGAGTATTACCTGGCAATGAGAAAGAATGAAATATGGCAATTTGTAGGAAAGTGGAGGGACCTTGAGGGTGTCATGTTAAGCGAAATAAGTCAGGTGGACAAGGACAGATACCATATGTTTGCACACATATGTCTAACAGTAGAACAGGAGAAACCTAATGGAGGACCAGGGGGAGGTGAAGAGGGAAAGAGAGTTGGGGAGAGAGAGGGACGCAAAACCTGAGAGACCACTGAATACTGAAAAGAGACTGAGGGTGAAGGGAGAAGGGGAGTGGGAAGAGTGGTGGTGGTAATGGAGGAGGGCACTTGTGGGGAAGAGCACTAGGTGTTATATGGAAACCAATTTGAATTCCTTTATTTTAAAGTATATTTGATTAATACCTTAAAACAAATATGAGATATTTTATACTTCAGATGTTTCTTTTGACCTATTTACTATGTGAATTGAAGAAGTTTAGAAAAACTATTGATCCAAAAATTTTTCAGGATTCATAGATACTATATTTCACATGTCATATAATCTCTTTTTGGATAATATTAGAAAAGCCACTTGAAAGATGGAAGGATATTTTATTTCTTGGAAACAAATTCTCATGCTCTAATTGAAAAACAGTTTTGAATTGAGATTAAAGAAAGACATTATTTGTCCTGAACAGGTTCGCAAATCAAGATTTGAAAGATTATTAGGTAAGTTAACCTGACTGAACTAGTTAGTACTTCCAGAAGAAAAATGATAAGGAACAAATTATTGTTTCATTAAGTTTTCAACTTCCATGTGCTCTTATTGTGTAAGGTAAATGCAATTTTTTTATTGTGTCATTGAAAGCTTGTTTCATTTGCTTGTTCCTCAAAGTATAAATGAAAGGGTTCAACAAAGGAGCAACAGATGTGCTGAGCACAGATACCCTTTTATTGATGTCCACCTGTTCTTTGGCCGAAGGCTTGATATAGATGAAAATACAACTGCTGTATGTGATAGAAATAACAATCATGTGAGATGAACAGGTGGAGAAAGCTTTTTTTCTTTGGGAAGCAGAAGGAAATCTTAGAATTGTCCTGATGATATATACGTAGGAAAGAATGACCCCAATCAGTGTAATAATAAATACCAGTACTGCGCAGATGATAACCATCTGTTCTACAAGCCAAGTATCTGAGCATAAAATCTTAAAAAGAGGAAATGGGTCACAGCCAAAATGGTCAATGGCATTGGAGTCACAGAATTAATTCCAGCTGGAGACCCATACCAAGGGGTGCGGCGATGATCATCCACCCAGACAGAGTTCCAGCTACAGAAGACAAAGATGGTACAGACTTTGTTGTTCATGATGGTCATGTAATGAAGAGGTTTGCAAATGGCCACGTAGCGGTCATAGGACATGGCTGCCAGGAGAAAAAATTCTGTGGCCCCAAAAACTCCAATAAAAAATACTTGACTAACACAAGCATTATAAGTAATCGTTTTGTCCCCAGTTGATAAGTTGTACAGGAATCTGGGAATACATACCGTTGTGAATAAGATTTCTAAGATGGAGAAATTTCAAAGAAAAACATACATAGGTGTTTTAAGATGAAAATCCATGAATGTAAGAATGATAATGGTCAGATTTCCAGTCATGCTCAGCACATATGTGAGAAATAAGAAGATAAAAAGAAGAACTTGCAGCTGTGGGTCCTCTGTGAGTCCCAACAAGATGAGTGTTGTTATTGCTGTGTGATTTCTCATTGCTACCTTTGCTGTTTTAAGCAATCTACGTGTAAAACATCAAAGAGGAAGTATCTAAACAGAAAACAAGACAGAAACCAATGAAACAAAAAACAAAAAAAACAAGAGTGAAGATTAAAGGAATCAAGAGCTGAGTTTTAGGAAAGATAAATGACATTGATAAAACTTGTGAAAAAAGGGAAAAGATAAGGTTTATCAGGAATGAGAGCAATGATAACATTACAGGTTCTAATATTAAAAAGATAAAAATGAAATATTTTGAAAACATCTGCAGAGTAGATTTGGTAACTTAAATGAAATGAACTAATTCTTTCAAAGCTACAATTTACCCACGCTAATTCAAGATGAAACATCAAATCTAGATAGCCCTGTATTTATTAAAGTAAACAAACATCTAGTTAAGTCATCCCACAAAAAGAACTTTAGACTCAGATGGTTTAATCATAGACTTCTATTGAACATTTAAGACAAAAACACCAGGGGCGCCTGGGTGGCTGGGTCGGTTAAGCGTCCAGCTTCAGCTCAGGGCATGATCTCACAGTTCCTGGGTTCGAGCCCTGCATCAGGCTCTGTGCTGACAGCTAGCTCAGAGCCTGGAGCCTGCTTCGGATTATGTGTCTCCCTCTCTCTCTGACCTTCCCCTGTTCTCGCTGTCTCTCATGGTCTATCAAAAATAAATAAAAAACAAATAAAATAAAAAAAATAAAAATAAAAATAGACAAAAACTCCACTTCTATTTAAATTTTTTATAATTGTTGAAAGCAAAAATTATAACATTATCTAATGAAGTTTCTAATGTATATAAACATAATATAAATGATAGTCACAATAAAAGGAGAAGAGTGAAGGGTCCTATATACTAACATTTTCTAAATTCTACTTCCATTGGTAAGATATTGATTCAAGTGGTCTGTGAAATGTTTACTGTTTATATGTCACACACAAACTTTTAAGAAATGGTTTAGTCAAAAAAATATTGTATAAATTTAAATAAAATGCTAAAGTAGTTAATTTTAGGCCAGGAAATAGGAAACAAAATAAAGATCAACAAGGGGAACAAACAAAAATCAAGTAACAGAATGATAAACAGAAGTCCAACATAAATGATTGCATTGCATAAAATAATCAAAACATATCACCCTGATTAAAAGGTAGAGATTACAAAATATGTTTTTAAAAAATCACCCACCTAGAAGTGAAAGTAAAATAGAACAATGAGTACCATATGAACCCTAATCAAGAGAATGTTGGAGTAACTATGTTAATATCATCACCAAAGACAATGAACAAGCATACAGAAGAAAATTACATATTATTTGATAAATAAGCCAATTAACCAAGAACACCAAGAGATTCTAAATATTTATGTATTTAACAGTGTGTCAAAACATAAAAAGAAGGAACTGGCACAAATGACAGAAGAAAGACATAAATTGGCAATTATAATTGGAGATTTCTTAATTGACAGAATTAGTTGACTGAAAGTCAATAAAGGTATAGAAAAACTATACAATAGTTTTGAGAGATGGAGGGAGGGGTAGAGAGAGAGAGGGAGAGAGAATCCCAGGCAGGGTCTGCACTGTCAGTGCAGAGCCTGACATGAGGCTCAATTTCAGGAACCATGAGATTATGACCTGAGTCAACGTCAAGACTCAGATGCTTAACCAGTCCACCCAGGTGCTCCTTCAACTCCTTTTATTAGGCAAGTATTACCATGATATCAAAACCAAAGACATTACAAAAAAAGGAAAACACCAGAACTATATCTTTTATAAATAAAATAGAAATTTTCAACAAAAAATAGTAAATCAAGCTCATTATACTCAATAACTTTATAAGCGTAACACATCCTGAGAAGGTGACATTTATCCCAGGAATTCAATGTTTGTTCACTATTTTATTTTATTTTACTTATTCATTTATTTATTTTATTTTATTTTAATTTTTTATAGTTTTTATTTAAATCCTAGTTAGTTAACGTATAGTGTAATATTGGTTTCAGGAGTAGAATTTAGTGATTCATCAGTTACATATAATAACTAGTGCTTGGGGCGCTTGGGTGGCTCAGTCAGTTGAGTGTCTTGCTTCCTCTCAGGTCATGATCTCACAGTTGGTGGGTTTGAGCCTTGTGTCAGGCTCTGTGAGGACAGCTAGCTCAGAGCCTGGAGCCTGTCTTTCAGTGTCTCCCTCTCTCTGACCCTCCCCTGCTCACCCTGTCTCTCTTTCTCTCTCTCTCTCTCTCCAAAATAAAAAAAAAAAAAATTAAAGAAAGCTAGTGTTCATTATAAGTGCCCTCCTTAATACTCACCACCCATCTAGTCCATCCCCTGCCCGTGGTTCAATGTTATAAATCAGTCAGTCTTTCTCCATAATAACAGAAGAAAGAATGCATAGTTTCTTCTGAATGGTTTCAGGAAAAACTTTTCGACAAAATTCAACACTTATTTATGTTAAAAATGCAAAGACAGCTGTCTCAATGTGAAAAGGACACCTACTACCAAAAAAAAATGAAAAAAACACTTCTGCTAATATCAAATATAAGGAGAAAAGCCTAAAAATTTTCCTGTAAAATCATAAACTATACAAGGATGACATCTTCATAGTTAATATTCAACAATGTGCTGGGGTTCCTAACCAATAAATTAAGGTTAGAAGAAATGGTGACATTGTGATTAGAAATAAAGGAGTTAAATCATCTTCCCTTGATAACATGATTGGGTAGATATAGAATCCTAAGCAATCTACAAAATATCCTTTAATGAATAAGTGGATTTAGCAAAAGCACAAGATAGAGTGTAAATATATATGTGTGTATATATCTGTATATAAAGAATTTACATATGTGATAATGTGGATGAATGTTAAACTAGTAGGCCAAGAGAAAATATATGTATTCTAAAGAGAAAATGCTTTAAGATTTAATTTAATTAGAAAAGACAAACCAAATCTATTATGAAAAATTAACTGGGAAAGAGCACAAACATTTACAAGTGATAGAAATTTATGTAGTTATAAGGACATATATATTTGTCAATGCTCAATGGAACACTGCACTTATGTGCATTTTATTGTGTTTATATAAGTTATGCCTAAATAATTGTGATTTAAATAAGACCAGTCAGAGAGTGGGGGAAGATATTTGTAATAATCATCAAGGACTATAATAAGAATTTATAAATTTATTACAAACCAATAGGAAAACAAAACCCAACCTAATAACAATTCGACTAATTTCTGAACTAAAAAGCATACCTAAAGGCCAGTAAACATAGGAAATGTGAACTTTCTAGTACTTAGGGAAAAGGAAATTAAATTCATAGCTACTGCACAACCATGAGAATAACTGACATTAAATAGGTGGACCATACCAAGTGTCTTGAAGATTAGAGTGTACATTCATATAAACATTATGAAAAGTTTTAGAATATATTTATTAAGCTGATGTCCAGATATTTGTGAAACAGGAAATTATAATCCTATGTATTTATCCAATCAAAATGAGTATATATGTACACAAAATATATGTATGTTTAGGAAAGTTTAGCTTCTTTTTTTCAAGGATCCAAAAACTGAAATATAAAAGTGTCCATTAATAATAAGTATCATTTTTTAAATTGTGATGTATTCATAAAGTGGAAGAGTAAAATAGTGAAGAAAAAACTGATATTGCTACATGCAATGGTATGAAAAGTTCTCACAAACATAATTTGAATGAAGATACAAGACACAAAAGAATACATAGAGTATGATTTCACTTATGCAAGTTTCACAAATAAGCAAAACATCTCTGTGGAGTTAGAAATCAGGATAGTGTCTCTAGGGAGGATTGTGAAGGTATGGACTAGGTCTAGGCTTAGGCTCTATGCCTATATAGGCTTAGATGATGCCATTCGTGTGCTATATACAAAACTGTGCCCTTATGATTTCTACACTTTTCTGTAATGTTAATGCTAACCTACTGCAAAATTCAGCAACCAGAAACAAGACAAACCCTGAGATTTGACCATTTTATCTGGCACTTTAGTACTCTATAATAGTTCCTTTTTTTAACACTTCTTAGTAATGCACCAAACCCTTTTTACACACATTCAGTTTATTAAAATATGAGGCAATGCTTGTCACAAGTTGTGTTCATTAACATCCAGCCAGTGAATCTCAAAGACATGCCTTTAAATGGATTCATTTAAATAAATTCACACACACACACACACACACACACACACACGCACATATATATGTATAGATAGTTCTTAAATTGTGTAGATTTACTCTGGATTTTACTGAGAGTATATAGGGCAAACTACTCAGAGTGTAGTCCAGTTAGAATGGACTTAGCATTTCTGTTGTATGGTGTGGTGTGAGATGGCTAGCTTCAAACAAAGCCTGCTCCTGGTTTCCTTCTTTGACAAAACGGTCAGATGGAACCTACATAACCAAAATTAGCATTCAGAATTTCTAGACACTATCAGAGAGGATGAACACTGAAATATGCTCATGGGCATAAAACTTAATCTGAACGCTATTATCTTATTCTGTCCTGGAGAGGCACACCTGAGACACCTGTAGGAGCTCAAATGAGAAACAGAATTGTTGTTACCCAAAGCCCACCTTCCTTTCTTCTTCCAGTCATCTTCCCGTCATTCCCTCTTGTAGCCTCTAGTAAAAGTCCCTGCCGACCCTGGATATTGTCCTAGGATGCAGAATAACCCTTTGTCCTTTTTATTACCTACTTCAGAAACATGCCTCAGAAATATTCTGACATTTTAGTTTTATTAAAGATGTAACTTATTAATTTTTGTTTAATACGCCTAGACATCAAAACTTTTTGTTTAAAAACAAACAAGATCTTTTTTAGTTGAAGAGATGTATTTGTATAGTTGAGAGTGTGCATGTGTGTGTGTGTGTGTGTGTGTGTGTGAGCATGTGTTGGCAATTAGGGCAATAGATATTGCATTATATGCTTATCAATCTGACCATTTTATTGCTCCCATTTTTAACCAATTCATAAAACAGGCTTAGAAATCTCTTCATCTGCTTCTGTGATTAATATTCTTGAAAAAGAAATAACATTCAAGAAATGAAATTAATTTCTCATATTCTTATGAACCATCCAAGTTTTTAATACACATATATACATATATAAAAATGAATGTGTATAAATGTGTATATATGTAAATACACACACACACTTAGTAAAGTGACAGGAAATACTTTAATTAGTTTTTCAAATTTCATAGTAGAAAAACTTGATTTGAGAAATATGACCATACTTACAGTTTAGTCTCTCATTCAGGCTCTAGTTTCTTTTCCAAACAGATCCTTAATGGAACTCACAATTGAATAAGAATTATCAGTAGTGACATGGATATAATGGGGTCATGCTTTCTCACTTTCACTCAAAGGTAGCAGTTGAAATGCATACACAAACTTTGTCAATTTTCATATCCTTAGATTTAACATTTATCTTGAATTATAATATCTTCCTAAATTAAAAAAGGAACTATTTCTGCATAATTTGATTAGCAATACAGAAGGAAAGACTAGTAAACAGGCACGGAAAACCAGAAATTCTTT
>PJEM01021688.1:0-10719 GCA_004023845.1 Helogale parvula | reverse complement strand
TATTCAGATATATTTTCCTTATCTCATTCTTATATCTCCCCTCCGCTGGACTGGGCACTCTGGTCATTGGTTTGCCTAAACAGTCACATTTAGTCTATTCTCTTGATGCATGTTCTACACCACCATCGTTACCTTCCTTTCTTTCTCTCTCTCTGGAATAACCAGACTATATAGCTTCTCTGGGTAAGATTATCTTCATTTCTTTCTCCTCGCCTCCTACCATATCCTCCTTTTTCTCTCTCTGAATTAAGTCTTTTAGTCTCTCTGCTTGGTCAGTGTTCAACTTATCTTTCTCCCCACCCCTGCCATTTCTCTCTTTGTATATGCTATTCCAGCAGCCTCCACCCTGCGCTTTATGTGTAAGTGGGATTCCTGGTTTTAGTTTTCAGACTGCCTATGTCTTTTGTTGTTTTTGTTTTATTTTTGTTTCTTTTTTCTTTTGGTTTGCTTGTTTGTTTGATTTGTCTGTGTATTTGCATGCTTTTGTTCTCTGTTTGTTTGTCTGTCTGTTTTCCTTTCCAGGGCTAACTCAAGAAACAAGCCAAAGTACACATGGTAGAAAGTCCCAAATATCACTGCAAGTAGGGAAATAAAATAACCAAAGGCACAACAAGAGAGATCAAGGGACACCATTAACAGAACACTTCCTGAATGGACAGGCCCAGGACAGTCAATGAGCCTCCTTTAATATAGCAGAACTCACAAGTGAAGAGCACATAACAAGCTTTTAAAACTTATAAGAGACAGAAAGCTAGCCAAAATGACAAAACGAAAGAACTCTCCTCTAAAGAAATTCCAGGAAGAAATGACAGCTAAAGAATTGCTCAAAACAGTTATAAGGTACACAACTGACCAGGAATTTAGAACAACAGTCATAAAATTAATCACTGGGCTTGAAAAAGGCATGGAAGACACCAGAGAAGCTACAAAAATTATGGACCTTAAAAAAAGTTGTGATGAATTAAAAAATGCTATAAATGAGGTGCACAATAAAATGGAGGCAGCCACTGCAAGGATAGAGAAGCAGAGGGGAGAATAGGTGAATTAGAAGACACAATTACAGAAAAAGAAGAAGCCAAGAAAAAGAGATAAATTGATCCAGGAACACAAAAGGAGAATTCAAGAACTGAGCGATGCAATCAAATATCCATATCATGGGAATTCCAGAAGAAGAGAAGAGAGAGAAGAATTCCAGAAGAGAGAGAAAAGGGGCTGAATGGGTACTTGGGCAAATTATACTTGAGAACTTCCCCAATCTAGGGAAGGAAACAGATATTGAAATCCAAGACACACAGAGAACTCCCCTCAGACATGACTTGAGTCAATCTTCTGTATGACATATCATAGTGAAACTGGCAAAAGATAAGGATAAAGAGAGAATTCTGAAAGCAGATAAGGATAAAAGGCTCCTAACATACAAAGGGAGACCTATCAGAGTGGTTACAGACCTATCTACTGAAACTTGGCAGGCCAGAAAGAAATGGCAGGAAATCTTCAATGTGATGAACAGAAAAAATATGCAGCCAAGAATCCTCAATCCAGCAAGCCTATCACTCAGAATAGGAGAGGTAAAGGTTTCCCCAAATAAACAAAAATTGAAAGAATTCATCACCACTAAACCAGTCCTACAAGTCATCCTAAGGGGGACTCTGAGGGAAATGTTGCAAGGAACACAAGGTACCAGAGACTGTACTACAAGCATGAATCCTACAGAGAACACAAGGACTCTAAACCCATATTTTTCAATAATAACAATGAATGTGAATGGACTAAATGCTCCAATCAAAAGACATAGGGTAGTAGAATGGAAAAAAACCCCCACAAAATCCATCTATTTGCTGTCTACAAGAGACTCATTTTAGACCTGAGGACACCTTAATGTTGAAAGTAAGGGGATGGAGAAATATCTACCATGCTCCTGGAAGTCAAAAGAAACCTGGAGTAGCCATACTCATATCAGACAAACTGGACTTTAAAGGCAGTAACAAGAAATAAAGAAGGGCATCATATAATAATTAAAGGTTCAATCCCTCAGGAAGAGCTAACAATTATAAATGTCTATGCACTAAATTCAGAAGTGCACAAATACATAAAACAATTAATCACAAACAGAAACAATCTTATTGATAAGCATGTGCTAATAGCAAGGGACTTTAAGGCTCCACTTACAGCAATGGATAGATCAACTAGATAGAAAATCACTAAAGAAACAATGGACCTGAATGACACATTGGAACAGATGGATTTGACAGATATATTTAGAATTTTACATCCTGGGCTAGGGAATTCACTTTCTTCTCAAGTGTGCATGGCATATTCTCCAAGATAGACCACACACCGGTTCATGAAGCAGTCCTCAATAAATATAAAAGAATTGAGATCATACCATGCACACTTTCAGATCACAATGCTATGAAACTTGAAATCAATCACAGGAAAAAGTCTGGAAAGCCTCCAAGAATATGGAGGTTAAAAACCACCCTACTAAAGAACAAATGGACAAATCAGGCAATTAGAGAAGAAATTTAAAAATATATGGAAACAAATTAAAATGAAAATACAATAATCCAAACTGGAATGCAGCAAAGGCAGTCCTAAAAGGAAAGTATATTGCAATACAGGTCTGTTTCAAGAAACTAGAAAAAGCACAAATGCAAAATCTAACAGAGCACCTACTGGAACTAGAAAGGAAGCAGCAAGAGCACCCCAAACCCAGCAGAAAAAGAAAATATAAAGATCAGGGCAGAAATAAACAATATAGAATCCAGTAAAAACCAGTTGAACAGATCAATGAAACCAAGAGTTGGTTTTTTGAAAAAATAAACAAAACTGATAAACCTCTAGCCAGGCTTCTCAAAAAGAAAAGAGAGAGCACCCAAACAGACAAAATCAGGAATGAAAATGGATGTATTACAACCAATCCCTCAGAAATAACAGCAATTATCAGGGAATATTATGGAAAATTATATGCCAACAAGGTGGACAACCTAGAAGAAATGGAAAATTCCTAAACACACATGCATTACCAAAATTCAAATGGGAAGAAATAGAAAATCTGGACAGACCCATAACTAGTGAAGAAATAGAATCAGTCATCAAAAATCTCCAAACAAATAAGAGCCCAGAGCCAGATGGCTTCCCAGGGGAATTCTACCAGATATTTAAGAGTTAATACCCATTCTTCTGAAGCTATTCCAAAAAATAGAAATGAAAGGAAAACTTCCAGACTCATTCTATGAAGCCAGCATCACTTTGATTCCCAAACCAGACAGAGACCCAGCCAAAAAAAGAGAACTGCAGGCCAATATCCTTGATGAATACGGATGCAAAAGTCCTCAACAAGATACCTGCAAATCAAATTCAACAGCATATAAAAAGAATTCTCCATCATGATCAAGAGGGATTTACTCCTGGGTTAGAGGGCTGGTTAAATATTCAAAAATCAATCAATGTGACACATCATATTAACAAAAGAAAAGATAAAAACCATATGATCCTGTCGATAGATGCAGAAAAAGCATTTGACAAAATAGAGCATCCTTTCTTAATAAAGACCCTCTAGAAAGCCAGGATAGAAGGAACTTACTTAAACATCATCATAAAAGCCATTTATGAAAAGCCCCACAGCTAATGTCATCCTCAATGGGGAAAACTGAGAGCTTTCCCCCTGAGATCAGGAATACGACAGGGGTGTCCACTCTTATCACGGGTGTCCACTCTTATCACTGTTGTTTAACATAGTGCTGAAGTCCTAGCATCAGCAATCAGACAACAAAAGGAAATAAAAGGCATTAGAATTGGCAAAGAAGAAGTCAAACTTTCACTTTTCAAAGATGACATGATACTCTACATGGGAAACCCAACAGACTCCACCAGAAGCCTACTAGAACTGATCCATGAATTCAGCAAAGTCACAGGGTACAAAATCAATGTACAGAAATTGGTTGCATTTTTATACAGCAATAATAAAGCAACAGAAAGAGAAATCAAGAAACTGATTCCATTCACAATTCCACAAAAACCCTAGGAATAAACCTAACCAAAGATACAAAAGATCTGTATGATGAAAAATTATGAAGAAAATTGAAGAAGACACAAAGAAATGGAAAAACATTCCATGCTCATGGATCACAAGAATAAATATTGTTAAAATGTCATTGATACCCAAAGCAATCTACACACTCAATGCAATTCCAATCAAAATTGCACCAGCATTCTTCTCAAAGCTGAGACCAATTATCCTGAAATTTTTATGGAACCACAAAGGACCCTGAATACCCAAAGTATTATTGAAGAAGAAAACTGAGACGGGACCCATCACAATCCCTGACTTTAGCCTCTACTGCAAAGACATCATCAAGACAGTATGGTATTGGCACAAAAACAGACACATAGACCAATGGAATAGAATAGAGAACTCAGAATTAAACCCACAAATGTATGGCCAATTAATCTTTGACAAAGCAGGAAAGAGTATCCAGTGGAAAACAGACAGCCTCTTGAACAGAACTGGACAGCAACATTCAAAAGAATTAAACTAGATCACTTTCTTACACCATGCACAAAAATAAACTCAAAATGGATGAAGGACCTGAATTTGAGACAGGAAACTATCAAAGCCCTATAGGAGAAAGCAGGAAACAACCTCCTTGACCTCAACCGCAGCAAGTTCTTACTCTATACATCACCAAAGGCAAGGGAATCAAGAACCAAAATGAACTCTTGGGACCTCATCAAGATAAAAAACTTCTGCACTGCAAAGGAAACAATCAGGAAACTCATGGGCAACTGACAGAATAAGAAAAGATACTTGCAAATGACGTATCAGCTAAAAGGCTAGTATCCAAAATCTATAAGGAACTCACCAAACTTCACAACTGAAAAACAAATAATCCAGTGAAGAAATGGGCAGACACATGAAGAGACACTTCTCCAAAGAGGACATCCAGATGGCAACAGACACATGAATGAATGCTCAGCGTCACTCAT
This sequence comes from Helogale parvula, assembly GCA_004023845.1. Classification (NCBI taxonomy): domain Eukaryota; kingdom Metazoa; phylum Chordata; class Mammalia; order Carnivora; family Herpestidae; genus Helogale; species Helogale parvula. Next base: position 5,730 of record PJEM01021688.1, on the reverse strand, counting down.
CATCAGGGAAATACAAATCGAAGCCACACTGAGATACCACCTCATGCTGGTCAGAGTGGCTAAAATGAACAAATCAGGAGACTATAGATGCTGGCACGGATGGGGAGAAATGGACACCCTCCTACACTGTTGGTGGGAATATGAACTGGTGCAGCCCCTCTGGAAAACGGTGTGGAGGTTCCTCGAAAAATTAACAACAGAACTCCCCTATGACCCAGCAATAGCACTGCTAGGGATTTACCCAAAGGATACAGAAGTGCTGATGCATAGGAGCACATGTACCCCAATGTTCACAGCAGCACTTTCAACAATAGCCAAATCATGCATGGAAAGAGCCTAAATGTCCATCACCTGATGAATGGATCAAGAAGATGTGGCTTATCTATACAATGGAGTACTACATGGCAATGAGAAAGAATGAAATATGGCCATTTGTAGCAACATGGATGGAACTCGAGGGTATTATGTTAAGTGAAATAAATCAGGCAGAGAAAGATACCACATGTTTTCTCTCATATGTGGAACATGGGAAACATAACAGAGGACCATAGGGGAGGGGAAGAGGAAACAATAGTTAAGGAGAGGGAGGGAGACAAATCACAACAGACTCTTAAATACTGAGAACAAACTGAGGGTTGATAGTGGAGGGAGGAGAAGGGAAAATGGGTGATTACAATGGAGGAGGGCACTTGTTGGGATGAGCACTGGGTGTTATATGGAAACCAACTTGACAAAGAACTATAAAAGAAAAAACCCTAAAATAATAAATTCAAATTTTTATTAAAGAAAGAAAGTAGTTCTATTTGCATTCTTGATAATATATTTGGACTACCTTCTCTTTGAAGTTAAACTTGTATCAAACTCTGATGTGATAGAATGAGTCTATGTCCATACCATGTATCACCACTTCCAGAAAGTGAACTCAGGTATCCAAGTTTTTGGTTGTACATGTACTTTAATCCTATAAAGTATATCTTTTGGGTACAAGTGGAAAGACATTCTTAAAGAGAAATATGTAAAATTATAAATACAATTAAAGTATAGGACTTTGAAAGGGGCCCTTCCCAGTGAGAGGCTCTGACGCTTTAGCTTCATTAGCATAGCACTAAAGTTTCCTCCAGGTGGACACCATGGTTGTCTTCCATATTAGCCATAAACACTCAGACAATTTTGTGAATACCTTGGGTTTCCAAGATTGATATCTCAGCAGACCTCTCAGATGAGTTAAAAGGAAATAGGCTAAGGGCACCTGGGGGGGATCAGTCAGCTAAGCATCCGACTCCTGATTTGGGTTCAGGTCATGATCTCAGGGCTTCTGAATTCTAGCTCTGCATGGGACTCTGAAGAGACTGCTTGGGAGTCTCTCTTTCTTCCTCTCTCTCTGTCCTCCCCCCACTTGTGCACTCGCTTGCTCTCTCACTCTCTCTCTCAAAATAAGTAAATAAACTTTAAAGAAAAAAAATAAAGGAAGGAAAAAATAGGCCAATTAGAACATGAACAGCCTATGTCGATCCCCTAAAAATGATGTTCAGAAATCTAATTTGGCATATGTTTAAAAAGTCTTATAACAATTCTATGTATTGACCCTTTCCCTTTCATTATGACCTTTTCAACAAGCAGAATACTATGAGTTGGGGGAGGAGAAATATTAGGAAAATAATAGTATACTATATCACGTAAGCTTTATATAAGCAAATTTTTGGAAAGGGTTATATAATCAGCCAGTAAAAAGAGGTTTATGCAATACATTTAGTTTTCATTACAGCCATGAAAATTATGTAGTTTCAGTTCTAGAAGGAACCTACTAGTTCATTTTTTTTTTTGTCCTAATAAAAAATAATTCATGATGCTTCATTCCACACTCACTCACCTCATTTAATTCTTTCTGGTTGTATATCTTTTCCAACTCAGAGGATAACATAGTGCTGTAAGACTTGCAATTTTTACTTTGCATTTAAAGTATCTCTTCTTAAACGAATAAATCACGATGATGTAACGTAAAGTGCAGCACGTCAACTATAGGTAATAATACAGTATCGCATATTTCAAAGTAGCTAGGAAGGTGGGTCTTGGAAGGTCTCACCACCACCACAACAAAAAAACCTGTTACTATGCATGATTATGGATCTTAATGGGAATTATTGTGCTAGTCATTTTGTATAATGTACAAGTATCAAAAGCATAATGTTGTACACCTGAAACTAATACAATGTTATGTCAATTTTGCCTCCATAAAATTTTTGTAAAATATCTTGTTCAGTGTTTAGAAATGCAGTGAGTAGATGTGTATAAATTTGCTTCCATCTTTACGATAGGAAAACTGATCAAATCAACTATGGGAGCGTTTATTACCACATGGTTTTTGGAGTCCAAGAGTATGAAGTATGAATTCCAGGTCAGGTAATGACTTGCTGTGTGATCTCTCTGAGCCTCACTTTCTACATCTGTAATGAAGATAAATGAATTGCATTGGAATGATTGCCTACAGAGTGCAGGAAAATGAGAGAAGGGAAATGGGGTTAAAATGGAATAAATAAGGGGCGCCTGGGTGACTCAGTTAGTTAAGTGGCCAACTCTTGATTTTGGCTCAGGTCATGATCTCATCATCCATTATTTTGAGCCCTGCATTGGGTTCTGCACTGACAGTGTGAAGCCTGCTTCAGATTCTCTCCCTCTCCCTCTCTTTCTCTTCCCCTCCCCTGCTCATGCGCTCGCTCGCTCTCTCTCTCTCTCTCTCTCTCTCTCTGTCTGTCTCAAAATAAATAAACACACTTTACAAAATCCCCAGGCCCAGTGGAGAAGGGGAAGAAGTTAGATCTTAAAAGAGAAGGAAAGAGATATTGAGTAGAGCAAGCCACGTGGATAGGAGGGGTGACAATTAGTAATGTGGTAAGCGTTCTGATGCAGCTCACAGAGCAACCACCAACCAAAGTCATCAGACCTCACTCTTCCCTGCTTTCAAGATCTCCATGGGCTTGAGGCTGCTACAGTCTGTTGCCAGAGGCCATGAAGATCAACCATGCAGAAATAGATGTGAAGAGACAGAAGATACCCAGCATAGCTGATTAAATGTGGACAGTGAGGCCACCTAAATCAACAATCTAGGAATAGGAATTTATAGATAAAAAGTAACAACCTTTGCTCAGTCTTCCATCTCAAAGTCTAGACTGTGAAGTTACCACTTAAAACCACGTCACGCTTTGGCTCTTCTAATGATTTCTTCTAAACATCTGAATAAGATACTCAAAATCCTCTTTCTTGATTTATGGAAGGTGCCTACTTACTTTTTGCTGTGGAAAATCAAGACCTAGCCAGCTTAGACAAGCATCCTTTCCTTATCACATTCGAGTTGTTACTCCAGGTCTCTGAAAGTTAGCCCTGCATATTTAAAAGAAAGCTGGTTGGGGTGCCCGGGTGGCTCAGTCGATTAAGCATCTGACTTCGGCTCAGGTCATGATCTCGTGGTTTGTGGGTTCGAGCCCCGCGTTGGGCTCTGTGCTGACAGCTCAGAGCCTGGAGCCTGTCTTCAGATTCTGTGTCTCCCTCTCTCTCTGCCCCTACCCTGCTCATGCTTTGTTTCTCTCTGTCTCAATAATAAATAAATATTTAAAAATTAAAAAAGAAGAAAGCTGGTTTTGTTCAAGATGCTGAACATCTTTTAATTATAAAGAAAGTTAATCTGATGAGACAGCTGATTAAGAAAGTGTATCCTCTCCGTGTGCTGTTGCAAAGGGGCACAAGCCCTCTATCGACAATAGAGTATGGGAAGAGCCCAATGCCCATCAGCAGATGAATGGATCAAGAAGATGCGGTGTATATATACACAATGGAGTATTACTCAGCCATCAAACAGAAAGAAATCTTGCCATTTGCAACTATGTAGATGGAGCTAGAGCTATGTGAAATCAGAGAAAGACAAATACATGACCTCATTCATATGAGGAATTTAAAATACAAAACAGATGAACATGAGAAGGGAAGCAAGAGTAATATAAAAACAGGGAGGAGGAAAAACATAAGAGACTATCCAATACGGAGAACAGAGGGTTGCTGGAGGGGCTGTGGGGGGGGGGGATGGGCTAAATGGGCAAGGGCAATTAAAGAATCTATTCCCGAAATCATTGTTGCACTATATGCTAACTAACTTGGATGTAAATTAAAAAATAAATAAATTTTTAAAAAAGAAACTGTATTTTCTCAAATACCTACAACAGTTGAGTAAATTCACCTATAGGCAAACGTGTCTGCTTTGGGACAGCTTCAGTGAGATATAACTTATATGCAGTAAAGTTAACACTCTTAGCATATAGTTTTAAGAGCTTTGATAAGCACATATATATATAAAATAATAAAGCATTTCCATGACTCAAAAAAAAAATCCCTTGTGTCCTTCAATAAACAAATGCATTCTCCTGACCCTGGCGCATGGTGACCACTGACCTCATTTTTATCTTCGTAGCTATGTCTTCTATAGAACGGCATAGAAATAGAATCATAACGTATGTTGTATGTTGTATCTAGTTTCTCCACTAAGCATAATGCTTTTAAAAATCATCCCCATTGCTGAAAATGTCAGTAGCATTTTTCTTATTCCCATAGTATGAATAAATCACTCTTTATCCATTCATCCCCCAAACGTGCTAAGATTTTTAATTTTAAGAAAGAAAGCACACAAAACAGGGTTTATAATATATAATGTTCCTGATAGAAATATATATGCTATAGTATAGAGTGCTGATTTTCAGGTATGGTTTCTCTTCCTGATAATTTGCCTTCACTTATATCTAGGGTAGTCTTTTTAAAAATCAGGACATTGCTTTTAAAAGACAATTTTTAAGTTTGTTTATTTTGAGAGAAGGAGAGCATAAGCAGGGGAGGGGCAGAGAGAGGGAAGAGAGAGAGAGAGTCCCAAGCGAGCTCTAAGCTGTCAGCATGGAGCCCAAAGTAGGGCTTGATTCCACATGAAGTATAAGATCATGACCTGAGCCGGAATCCAGAGTCGGATGCTGAACTGACTGAGCCATCCAGGCGTTCCTGCTTAACTTTTTTTTAAAGGAAAAGGATATAATTTTCAAATGTCATTATGGGAAAACAATTTTGTAAGACTCCAACAGAAATTTGTGGAATAAAACACAAATTCTGCAAGTTATAAAAACAGACTATCTTTAAAAAAAAAAAGTAATGAAGATAAATTTTGTAAACCTCTGCTATAATTCCTAGAATAAAAATATAGCAAACCATAATAAAAAATTTAAGAATGGAGAGCTAATTTTCATGCCTATTTTTAAAATATACAGAGTATATTTTCATAAATCAATTCATTACATCAGAATGGCAGATGTTGATACAGTGCTTTAGCGAACAGAAAATTGTGCTATTTTTAACCTTTTAATTTATCAATCATGCTAATAAAAAGTTCTAATATTCACTACTGCTATCTAGCAGGCTTAAGCATAACCTTTGGTAGTGAAGCAAAACTATAATATCTGAAAGGAATTTAACAGAAATGACATGATGAGGGACAAATGGGATGGATTTGCTAACCACTCATAATAGCAGAAACAGAGAATCATTCTATCAAATATCACTAAAATAGGGAAAGGAGAAAAGCAGCTTCTACTTAGACTTTATACAAGATTCCTGGTACATCATGATATGAAATTTCATTTGGAATACATTTTTATTGATACATCAAGAGCAAAAGAACATAAAAGCCATTATTCAAGCAGG
>PJEM01021687.1:0-10717 GCA_004023845.1 Helogale parvula | reverse complement strand
CATCAGTAGACAGTTTAGTTTACCTACATAGAGTAGGTAGGACCGAGAGCAGTGAGTGAGTTAGGAGTCTTACAAAGAGCACTTGAGTTCAGCTTCAGGTCGAAGCCACGGGAGAACGGGGCGTCTGTTTTGTGATGATTGTGTTCCGCAGTCCCATCTACGGGTTTTCCTCTCCCTGGTCTCTGCTCTAACTCATTGCAAGTTTACTTTGTCTGACCCTCTCTGGCTTGTAATAGAGAAGCTGCCTCGCCTCCCAGAGCAGGCATGTCCAGGAGCACAGTCCAGCCTGCCTGCAGATTCTTAGCGGTGGCAAGTGCCGGCTTGAAGTGGCCCCCTGCTCAGCAGGGTCTGACCAACCACCTGAGAGATCACTCCTGCTGGAAACCAGGCAGGTGCAGGCGTGCTTGATGAGGTCCAGGGGTCTCTGGTATGCAGTCTGATTTTTTCCATTAAGAAGAAACTGGTTACGTGTGTAGTGTGCTCTATCTAGTCTGTCCTTATTCTCATGAAACAGGAATATATGAGAAGAAAAACAATTTTCACTAAATTATGAACACTTATTAAATACATCAAAATATAAAATTGTAGCTCTTTCAAAAGCATGGATTACATTGAGTCATGCTTTAGAATTTTTGTCTATAGAAGAGGACTCTTGAATCAGCCAGGGATGTAAAAATTTAGATGTTCAAGCCATGGAGATTAAGGAACTAAGGATTCCGTAATTTAGGATTAAGATTTTTTTTTTTTTGTAGGAAAAAAAAGTAAAACTTGTAGACAAATAAATATATTTACAGTCCCTGTACCAAGCAGGTGTAATGACTTTTAGAAGCTTAAAATAGGCTATACATAGCTGGTTTTCCTCATGACATTTTTTCCTTTTTTTTTTTTTAAATTTACATCCAAGTTAGCATATAGTGCAAGTGATTTCAAGAATAGATTCCTTAATGCCCCTTAGCCATTTAGCCCATCCCCCTCCCACAGCCTCTCCTGCAATCTGCTGTTTGTTCTCCATATTTAAGAGTCTCTTACGTTTTGTCCCCCTCCCTCTTTTTATATTATTTTTGCTTCCCTTCCCTTAGGTTCATCTGTTCTGTGTCTTCAAGTCTTTATATGAGTGAAGTCATATGATATTTGTCTTTCTCTGACTAATTTCACTTAGCATAATATCCTCTGGTTCCATCCACCTAGTTACAAATGGCAAGATTTCATTCTTTTTGATTGCTGAGTAATACTTCAGTGTGTGTATATACCACATCTTTTTTATCCATCAGTGGACATTTGGGCTCTCTCCATACCTTGGCTCTTATTGTTAGTACTGCTATCAAAATTGGGGTGCAGGTGCCCCTTCAAAACAGCACACCTGTATCTTTTGGGTAAATACCTAGTAGTGCAATTGCTGGGTCATAAGGTGGTTCTATTTTTAATTTTTTGAGGAACCTCCATACTGTTTTCCAGAGTGGCTGCACCAGTTTGCATTCCTGCCAGCAGTGCCAAAGAGATCCTCTTTCTCCACATCCTCGCCAACATCTGTTGTTGCCGGAGTTGTTAATGTTAGCCATTCTGACAGGTGTGAGGTGGTATCTCAGTGTAGTTTTGATTTGTATTTCCCTGATGATGAGTGATGTTGAGCATTTTTTCATGTGTCAGTTGGCCATCTGGATATCTTTGGAGAAGTGTCTATTCATGTCTTGCCCATTTCTTCACTGGATTATTCATTTTTTGGGTGTTGAGTTTGATAAGTTCTTTATAGATTTTGGATACTGACCCTTTATCTGATATGTCATTTGCAAATATCTTCTCCCATTCTTTTGGTTGCCTTTTAGTTTTACTGATTGTTTCCTTCACTGTACAGAAGCTTTTTATTTTGAGGAGGTCCCAACAGTTCATTTTTGCTTTTGTTTCCCTTGCCTCTGGAGACGTGTTGAGTAGAAGTTGCTGCAGCCAAGGTTAAAGAGGTTTTTGCCTGCCTCCTCCTGGAGGATTTTGATGGCTTCCTGTCTTACATTTAGGTCTTTCATCCATTTTGAGTTTATTTTTATGTGTGGTGTAAGAGAGTGGTCCAGGTTCATTTTTCTGCATGTCGCCGTCCAGTTTTCCCAGCACCACTTGCTAAAGAGACTATCTGTATTCCATTGGATATTCGTTCCTGCTTTGTCAGAGATGAGTTGGCCGTACGTTTGTCGGTCCATTTCTGGGTTCTCTGTTTTGTTCCATTGATCTGAGTGTCTGTTTTTGTGCGATCTCATAACATTTTCAACATTTTTTCCTCTTAATTTTTGTTTTTCCTTTTCCCCATCAGTTGCATCTCTATAATTAGCATGAAATTCTGCTCACTTCAATACTGAATAATTTTTAGAAATTTGAGTTACTGCTAAACTAATAACTGTAAAGTTGTATAGAATTACCCTAAGTTTTTCTTAATATTTATTCACAAATATAAATATGCTGTAATCATTCTTAGTAAGAACTATGAGAATTATGCCCAGAATAAGATGTTTCTTACACCTAGAAAGAAAATAATTGTGAACAAAAGATCATTTTTGGTCATTTTTAGACTTCAGTAGTCCAGTTTATGTTTACGTATATACTGCATAGCAAATAAAACTAATTCTGACTTACACATTACATGGGATCCAGCACAAGTATCAAGACCTGATAGGCACTCTAAGTACTTGGGTTTGATTCATTTGTCATCTTTAAAAAAATTTTTTTTATGTTTTTATTTATTTTTGAGAGAAAGAAAGATACAGAGTGCGAGCATGGGAGGGACAGAGAGAGAGAGGGACACCCAGGATCTGAAGCAGGCTCCAGGCTCTAAGCTATCAGCACAGAGCCCGATGCAGGGCTTGAACCCATGAACCCTGAGATCATGACCTGAGCCAAAGTCAGACCCTTAACCACTGAGCCCCTCATTTGTCATCCTTCAGTTGATTTTCTTCCTTAGAGATTTAGAATCCACTTCGAAGCTAAGATCTCATCAGGTTTCTGATGGTTCATATATCAGCTCAATACTACATCAATATATATTTTTTTTAATCTCAATGCTGAGATCATTGCATAAAAGTTTTTAAGTTTAATGAAGATAGTCGTTCATTACTACAAGTCCTTTATGGCTAGTGACCCTGATTTCCTAGGGCTGAGTTAGAACACATGCATGAAACCAGAGCCCTAGGAGACAAGCAGGTGAAAGAGTCGAAGTCTGAGGGGTCTAATGCACTCATCACCGGGAGATGATCCCTTCCCCAGACAGGCTCAGAGCAGGACCCAGGAGCGAGACCCCAAGAAACCCATTCACAGTTGACCTGAAGAACATCCCACTCTTCCTCATGGTACTGGCCCCACTTCATGTTGGGGGCAGGGATGCCCGAAGGACTCTGGGGGCTGCGCAGACTGGGCTGAAGTAGGAGATTTTATTCAAATGTTGTCTAACCACGTGACATATTAAGCTGTAGATTACTCGTCTGAAAAATGGGATGATTTGGCATCCAGCTCCCAGAAGCTGGGCGAATTCCGTTTGATCCGTATATAAATGCCCCTAACCCAATCAGTAGCACCCAGTAGGTATTAAATGAGCCGACAGAGCCAGTGGTCCTTGTTCCTTCCGTGTTGAGTTCTGTACAAAGACAGCCCGTGTCCTCTGAGGCATATTCCAGGGCGGGAGATGGAGGAGAAAAGCAGCAGATTCTCTCTCTGACGCGATACAGCAAAGGACAGTGCGTGTAAGACAGCCAGAGAGGATCCCTGGACAGCTGGAGGGACTGAGAGAGACTTCAAGGGGCAACTCGTAGGCCGTCTTGAGGAGACACGTAGGCGTTGCCAGGAACAGAAGGCAGAAGAAAGGGCTTCCCTAACGGAGCCGCAAGGGGAAAAACGTGCAAGATGTAGACCTCTCATTTGTTCCTTCCTGGGAAAATGCTATTGTCATTTATGCTCCTAGAGTTCCAGGGCGCACGTAGAGAGGCGGTGTGTGCTCTTTGTGGTTAAGAACACACGCTGTAGGGGCACCTGGGTAGCTCAGTCGGTTTAGTGTCTGATTTCAGCTCAGGTCATGATCTCATGGTTCATTAGTTTGAGCCCCACTTCAGATCCTCTGTCTCCTCCTCTCTCTGCCCCTCCCCTGCTCGCGTCCTTGTTCTCTCTCTCTCTCTCTCTCTCTCTCTCTCTCTCTCTCTCTCTCTCTAGGTCTCAAAAATAATTAAACATTAAACAGCATTAAAAAAACACACACACAGTGACTACAGTCTGGGTTCCGATCCTGGCACTGTCAGTGATGGAACTCAGGCCTCATGTGCCTTCATCTACACAGTGGGGAAAAAAAAAAAACAATAAGAGCTCTTAGCAGGATTATTGTGAGGGTTACTTGAGGTAATAAATTTGAAGTGGAAAGTGGATGGTGTTTCACTTTTGAGTAAATGTTGGAATGATTTCAACCAGGGGTTCCTGAATACCACTCTGTGTCAGAGCAGGAAGAGTGGGTGCTTTGGAAGAAACCAAAATGAGGGAGAGAAACGGCCCTGTCCTCCCGGAAATTGATAGCCTAGTGGCCGAGATGGATAGGTCAGCAATTTGCAGTGCAGCTGGAAGTGCAAGAGCTACGTGGAGGTTAAGGCAGGGTGTGGGAGCATCACCGGAAGAATCTGTTCCAAGGAAGAGGAGGAATTCTTGGGAGAAGGGAGGGTGGTGTAGACTTTTTCGCCCGGTGCTCATTTGGGCTTGCTTCTGCTCTGCTGTGTGTGACTCAGGGCAGGTCCATCCAGGCGCCCTGCTGGGCCTATTTCCCTCCCCGGGGCCGACTTTGCCTTGGCTCTTTTGCCATTTACCTGGACGGCGTTCAAATGCTTCCCTTAGAACTGCAGCTGGAAGGGTGAGTCAGGTAGGTCTTTATGTTGTCGGCCTGAAGGAGGTGTAGAAAGGGCAGGGGCTGAGGGCAGTCACGAACTGGGGACTTTATATCTGCAGTGGGAAGAAGGCAGTTTCCAGGGACGTCCCCAGGCCTTAGGTTTTGGGGCCCATTCACCGAGTTCCCCGTCCAGGCCCACGCTGCTTCTGTTGTATTGCTGTTGTGTCCAGTGCCGACTCCCCACATTGAGAAGAGCCTCCTCAGGCTTTGAGGTCACCAGCGCCGCTGCTGCCCAAGTGCGGACAGGCATGAGGCCTGCACTGTGAATGGGAAGCTGGGTGTGAGAAAGTGGAGGAGTGACAGCAACCCGCTCCACACAGGAAGGGGCACCTGCCATGCTCTCCCGAGGCCATGTCCCCTCGTCAGCCAGCTCACGGATGAGTGGTGGGTGTCCTTCGGCCCCCAGTGTCTCCCAGCAGTTGGGTCCATGCTCTCCTCCTTCTGGCGGAACTGTCTCATGGGTGGTGGTTTGCCTGACTCTGCGCCACAGCTTGAGCCCTGATGATGTGCCATCCCCTCTTTTTCGGTCAGGCTGGTCCTGGCAAGAGAGGCTTGTAAGTCAGCTCTAACCCAGTCATCTTTACCTTTGAAAGTCTGGGAAGAAGTGAATGTAAGCTCCGGTGCAGAGAGCCTTGGAAGGGAGCAAAGAGGGAAACGATTCAAATAAATGTTTCACTGGCAGCCTGATATTTGCCCAGTGAGGTTCCGGAAATTCTCTCTGCTATATGGTATAGTAGTTGAGAGCGCAGATATTAGAGCCAAAGCATCCTCATGTCTGGGCTTTGTCACATTTTTAGCTGAGTGGCCTCAAGTCAACAACTTTACGTCTCTGTGCCTTAGTTTCACCATCTATGAAATGGGTGTGACCATTAATAGTGCCTCCTCACAGGGTTGAGGTGAGTGCCCTGTGAGTTGGTGTGTGTTAAGTGTTTGGAACAGGACCAGACACCACGAGGCATCGTGCACGCCTGAGCTCATTCTCGAATTATGGAGCGCTTGGGGGAATCTGGGGTGCACTTGCTCTCCCGAGGCCTCACTGGGCAGATCTGAGGATTTAATGCCTCTGCAGCACTACCCAAGGCTTTTATGAAGTTCAAGTAATATGCATGTTCAGTCACTGGGTTAGTAGAAGTCCATCGGCATTCAAAGGCAGCTACAGAGGTTCTTCCCCCAAATTCTGGAAAGGATAAATGAGTTTCTCCTAATATATCATACACAAATGCGAAGACAAACCCCCATCCACGGTGTACAGAGCCACACCTCTGTTTAAAGTGCCCGAAGGCCGCTCCAGGGTGTGTGTAAACTGTGGGTATAAAGACAGATTTTTGTGGCGCCAGTTTCCTTTCTGAGACTCAGATCAGCCCGATTTGTTCACCATTGTGTGCTATGCGCTGTGGAAGTTTAAACAGCTTTGAGCTGAACACCTGTGGCTTTGTCCTGGGTCTTGCCTTGCAAAACAGGATTCGATTGGACTTCTCAACAGTTACCCACCTGCATGCCTGCATTCCTGCCTTGTAGTACCTCAGTCAGCTTGTTGGAAGAAATAGCCAGACTTGAAAGTATGAGAACATGAAAGTGAGCTAGAAAATTCTCTTCCAACTATGTTTATGTTTGATTAAAAACAGAGAAGAGGGGTGCCTGGGTGACTCAGTCAGTTTAAACATCTGACTTCAGCTCAGGTCATGATCTCGCAGATTGTGGGTGCTCACCCCATGTCGGCCTCTGTCCCAACAGCTTGGAGTCCGGAGCCTGCTTTGGAGTCTGTGTCTCCCTTGCTCTCTGCCCCTCCCCCACTTGCACTCTGTCTCTCTCAAAACTAAATGCACATTTAAAAAACTTAAAGGAAGAGAGAACATGAAATGTCTACTGTATGATCATTAAAGTGTCCTCCTTATGTAGGCATGTCTGTTTAGGCTCTAGGGAAATAACTGAAACCCGCCTTTCCCCCATATACAGTTGGGTAAATGTGCAGTCTGCAAAGTGACGTCAGAAGAATGGAGTATAAAGAGTAGGGATCTAGAAGTCAGTGCTTACAAACCCCTCTGCTGTAGACCATTGTGACAGATTATGGAGGACCGCGAGTACTTGTGGATGCTTCCGCGGTGAGCACTGCTAGGAGGGCAGCAGTGAGTCTGAGAGCGTCCTGGCACTCTAGCGGGGTGTAACACAGCACAGAGATGCAAGGTGGCGAGTAAGTGCCTCCAGGAAGTGGTAGAGTTGGGGCTTGACCCTGGGGAAGGATTCCTGCAAACAGAAATGGGCAAGAGCACATCTTAAGCCAAGAGCATGAGAAAAGGGCACATAAGTGGGTATGGGCAGGGGAAGGGACAACAGTGACACAGTAGGGACCCTCCCATAATGTACGAAGGTCCTGGCGTGCTACTGAAGGTTTGTGATTATAATGCATTTTCTAGTTAAATACCTTTGGAGTTATCTCCTTTAAAAAAAAAAAATCAGGGGTGCCTGGGTGGCTCAGTCGGTTAAGCAGCCAACTTTGGCTCAGGTCATGATCTTGCGGTTCGTGAATTCTAGCCCCGCGTCGGCCTCTGTGCTGACAGCTCAGAGCCTGGAGCCTGCCTCAAATTCTCTCCTCTCTCTGCCCTTCCCCTGCTCACGTTCTGTCTCTCAAAAATAAATAAACATTTAAAAAAACTTTTTAATCAAAGCTTTAATCACCATTATAAATCTGTTGTTAGACCATCTTGCTGTTCTTGCTGGGCAGATTTGCGTTCTCCTCTCTCTCTGAAGAGGGCCATAGTGTAGCTGGTGGCGTATTTGTGTTAGACACACTCATCTCCACAAATGTAGCTGTGTTAACCTCGGCAGTCATTTGTTCCTTTTCATCCCATAAGGAAATGAGAATGGGGTAGGACTGAGCTCTCGCTCCATTCCCTCGGAAGAGGTTTCTGTAGAAAATGTTCTTTCCCCCTTTTTGACGGTTACTTGGTTTAATGGACCTTGTGGTTTTAGTACAGGTGTGTTCTTGGGGCTGGTTTGCTGGTATCCTTGGAGTTTACACAGCAGCCTCCTTTCCAGCTGTCCGTCCACTCCCTTCACATATGGGTGAGGCCATGTTTGCCAAGCGGCGAACTCTGAAGTAAGATCCTCACTCCATTGCACAGAAGAAATGCATAGTTTGAAAGTCACTTTTAAGGCTAAGTAGCTCTGCACGGTGAAAATATTTACTACCTTTAAACAGAAACACGTGAACAAAAGGTTATACAAAGGTTATTCAACCTAAGACTGTCATTACAATTAGGTAAGACCATGGTTTCATGGCTTCCATTTAATTTAGTGTCGACTAAGGATGATAATCACATTAATCTTTTTGAGAAATTGTCCATGGGCTCAGCTTTCTTTTTGTTTCATCCTCCTCCTAAAATGTTTCCTTGAATGCGCATCGTCTGCTCCTTTACTGTCTTTCCTGCAGCCTCTTGCTTGTCCTTGTCTTCTGCCCACATCTGCCTTCCCCACCCCCAGTTCTACACTTACCCTCCATTATCTTTCGGATGTCGGGCTCGGCATCCTTCACTTTTACCCTAATGTCATTTGTAGACCCAGTTCATTTAATGGATGTTAATTGAGAACCTATTCCCAGCTGACATGATGCATGTTCAGGAAATGGGTTTTCAAAGGCAGCATTTGCCCTTTGGGTGCGCCTAATGCCATGAGGTGAGACAAACAAGTAAACAGCCCATTACGGGGCAGAAGTGCTGGTGCGGCTGAAAATCTGCTGGAGAGAGTGGCGGGAGGCTTAGCGACCCATGGAGGACGGGAAGATGAAACCTGCCCCCCCCCCCCCCCCCCCCCCAGAGCCGCCGCCTCCTTCCTCCTCTCGGCTGCTTGGCGTCCACACAGACCTGTTTCAGTACTTCTTGCACTGTACGTATGTGTTCATTTTGTCCAGCCAGTTCCTACTAGTATCTGTACGCCTCACACTGGATAGTGGGTAGGACACATCCAGCAAACTCTGACTTCCCCAGGCTTGGTCTTTTCATCTGTCAAGTGACAACAGTGACTTTGAATTCTTGCCAGGGTTTTGCCTGGCTTAAAACAAACAAACAAAAAAATAAACAAAAAAAAACGCACCTTATGATATTCAGCTAAAATCAGTACGTACATATTTGTATTGAAAATCCTGTAAACATTTTGTCTTTATTTTGTGATGATGCAGACATGATTTAAAAGTGAATTTCTTTAGTAGGATTAATTTCTAAGGATATAAAGGAGAGAGAATGTAGTTTTTCTTTTTGGTGGTTTGTTTTGCTTTTTTTTTTTTTTAATAGTTCTGAATGTGAAAGTTTGTTACCAATGCCAAAACAGTGGCCTTGAAGGAAATGTATAGTCAGAGGGAAATTTTACCTCATGGCAGGGACTTTTAGTCTTCCTCAGAAGACTCTGCTTTCCATCTTAAAAAGGAAAACCTGGACTAGTTGTTAAACCAAACATGTATAATAATGCAGTTTTCTGACATTTTCAAAAATCATTTTGAAGTGATTTCAAAGATTCTAAAAATCAGAAGGTGTGGGTTGTTTCTAAATTTAGTAGCCCATGATTTTTAAAGACTTTGAGTCTTGGTTTGGTCCTCAGGACTCATCACAATTAGTAGAGAGCTTTTTTTTTTTTTTTTAGATGTTTATTCATTTTTGAGAGAGAGACCGTGAGCAGGGGAGAGGCAGAGAGAGGAGGAGACACAGACTGTGAAGCAGGCTCCAGGCTCTGAGCTGTCAGCACAGAGCCCTATGCAGGGCTTGAACCCACAAATGGCAAGATGGTGCCCTGAGCTGAAGTTGGAAGCTTAACTGACTGAGCCACCCAGGCGTCCCGAGCACTTATTTATTTAACATTATAGGGAACAGATGCAGTTTTTAACTCATAGTAGTTCTTCCTAGACCACTTGTTCCGTGTGCAAGAACACCAAAATAAAACTCGGTTTGCTCCACCACCAGTGCTCTTGGAAATTGGGAAATTCCCGAAAAGCCCCCTGTCATCCCAGGCTCTACTGCTCGTTGTCATTACAGATGGCATTTGAGTCTTCAGATGCCTGCCTTGATCATTTTATTTTGTCTTATTTCATTTTCATTATAAAGCCTTCCTGGGAAATGATTTTTTTTTTGTAGGCTTAATTCGGTTTAGCTAATATTTATCATTTATTATTTGGGCAGGCCCTGGAAGGCTCATTAGGAAGACCAAATACACACACAATATAATTAACCATCAGTGTAAGAAAAACTGCCAAGTAGAATGTTTAAAGCCAGATTATTTTATACTCCTTTTGTGAATTTCCAGTGTAATAGAAAAGATGGAACAATTAAGGGAGCCTATAGCTAGGCAATTCCCTGAGTTTTATAGAGTGACAGGCACAGCCGAGGTACCCACAGGTGGGTTAGGGAGACAAGAGCTTCATTTAAGAAACAAATGGCACCTGGGTGGCTTAGTAAGTAAGTCTGACTCTTGGTTTTGCCTCCAATCATTATCTCATGGTTTGTGGGTTCGAGTCCCTTGTCAGGCTCTGTGCTGACCGTGTGGAGCCTGCTTGGGATCCTCTCTCTCTCTCTCTCTCTCTCTCTCTCTCTCTCTCTCTCTCTCTCTCTGCCCCTCCCCCACTCTCTCTCAGTATAAATAAATAAACTTTAAGAAAATGAATTGAGGGATGCCTGGGTGGCCCAGTCAGCTGAGCGCCAACTCTGTTTCTGCTTGGGTCATGATCTCACGGTTTGTGGGCTTGAGCCCCATATCTGGCTCTAGTCTGACAGCACAGAGCCTGCTTGGGATTTTCTCTCTCTCTCTCTCTCTCTCTCTCTCTCTCTCTCTCTC
>PJEM01021686.1:0-10754 GCA_004023845.1 Helogale parvula | reverse complement strand
TTGCTGGCCTACTCTGTCGGTTTGGGACTCGGAGCCTGTGAACATGTCTGTCTGCTTCGTCAGACTGTGAGGGCCCTCGAGGCCATGGGCACTCTCATTCTGGGCCCTCCTCGGAGCCTGGTGCACGGAGAGACGGATGCGGCCTGGCGCCGGCCCCTCCACGCCCGCCCAGCCCTGAGCGCGGCCCGAGCTCCAACGCCTCCCGAATTCCATGCAGCCCGGCCTGTCCCCTACCTCGGCCACCAGAGTCCCATCTCAACGCCACGTGGGCTGTGCCCTGCCCCATCTAAAACCCCTCTGGGGCAACAGGAATAAAAACAATAAGGAGTGAATCGCGCAGCCCTCCCACATGCGTCAGAGGAAGCGGCAACAATCTAAGGAACACAGAGACCCCCGGAATCGACTCGGGAAGAAACAGAAAAACCGGGCCGACCCGTAGCCGCAGGGAGATCGGATCAGCGGCGGGAGCTGCCCGGTGCGGAGAAGCCTGGGGCCGGCGGTCTGGTGGCTGAGTGCCAGCGAACATCTACAGAGGTGACCCCCGTCCTCCGCCCTCTCGGCACCACACACTCGGGGGTCCCGGGTGGGCGTCCTGGCCACCCCACTCGATGCCAGGAGCACCTGCAGTGTGACGTCCTCAGACGTCGCCCGACACAGCCCTGTGTCCCCCGGGGCAGGACCACCCCTCAGGTGACCCCCTGCCCCGTCCCCACACCCCACCTTGTCTCCCTCCCAGCACCGAGGACCAGCTGTGCAGGTTGGTTCTGGTACCAAGCGCCCGTGTTTCCGGTGACCGTCCTTGGGGAGGGACTGTGCTTCCTGCCGTGTCCCCGCCCCCTGCCCGCCCCGCACTCAAGACCTGCTCTTGAGGGATCGCTCCCCAAATGCATGTGCCCTGAGGTGGAGGCACTTGTTTCGGACTCGGTGGGTCGCCATCGGGAATCACGTGAAGCCACGCCCCCTGGAAAACCCCGCAAGTCCGCAAGGGAGCCGGTGTGGGTGGCGGCGAGGATGGGCCCCCCGGGCTGCCCCGCGAGCCCTGGCGTGGGGCGCCCGCCCCGCCCAGCCCGCGGGGGCGCGGCCCCGGGCCTCACCCTCCCACTCCAGCTCGGTGCCGTTCCCCAGGAACTCCAGCGAGTCGGTCTCGTCCGGGGTCTCGATGTCGTCCACGTTGATGTCCAGGTCGTCGGGCGTGTCCAGGAAGTCGTCGGAGAGCAGGGAGCCCTCGCTCTGGTCCAGCGAAATGTTGATCTCGGGGGCGACCAGCGTCTTCCGCTTACGGTGAGCTCCGCTGAAGTTCAAGGTGTTGGGCGGGGCTGTTTTGGAAAACAGGGAGGCAAACCCCCGTGGCTGCTTCCTTCTTTCTCCCCCTCCCTGGCTCCGGACCCGGGCCTGGCGAGAGGCCGCCCCGCCGTGGGGAGCGATCGCAAGTCAGGACATCCCGTCCGGGCGGGCTCGTGCGTGACCTTCGCGCCAGGACTGAGGGGGGGCGCTTGGACCCCACCGCGCCCTGGCTCTGGACCCCGCAGGGCCACCTTACCTCCCTGAGCCTGACCTAGTCTTACCACCGAGGACTCACAGGTCAGGTCAGGGCCACACGGGTGACGGCCTGCGGACCAGACAGTGTGCTCTGGACCGGCCGGCGTCTGCAATGACTGTCACCTCTGGACGTGGCTGGCAGGGCACGCCCACGTCCGGCTCTCCACCCTTCACTGCTGCTCACCTCCCCGTCCCTGGTTAGCTGAGCACATGACGCGGGCCAGGCCCTTTGGAGGCGCCCCCGAGCGTCCTCCTGTTTGAGCTTTGCAGTCTCCGTGCCCCCCAAGCATCAGTGGACAGTGAGGACAAATCTTACTTTTTTTCACTCTGAATTTCTCCAGCCCTAAGTCAGGGGTCAGAGGTGACTGCCTCGCGAGACGCTGGGATGTAAATGCGTGCTTTGGCAGAAAATGGTAAAAACAAGAGAATCATGGGGCACCTGGGGGGCTCCGTCGGTTAAGCGTCTGACTCTTGGTTTCGGCTCAGGCCATGATCTCACGGTTCGTGAGTTAGATCCCCGTGTCAGGCTCTGGAGTGACAGTGTGGAGCCTGCCTGGAAGTCTCTCTCTCCCGCTCTCTCTGCCCCTCCCCTACTTGCACTCTATCTCTCTCTCTCTCAAAAATACACTTAAAAAAATTGAATAGATTTTGCACTAAAAAAAATCTGATGGAATTTGTCCTGCCAAATTCAGACTCGCTGGGACTGGTGATCCCTTTCTTCCCTCCCGTTTCTCCTTTTTGGAACGAGGAATCTACCCCATGCCTGTCCCACCATATTTTGGAAGCAGGCAACCTGCCGGGTTTTACGTGTTCACAGCCGAAGAGGATTTTGCCCTGAGTGTTTTTCCTCTTATGGCCCTCAACTGATTAATTGTGACCCACCCATATTGGAAAATGCAATCTGCTTTACTCAGAGTCTACTCATTTAAATGTTAATCTCATCGACAGAGTGGCTCTCAACAGAAACCTCTAGAAGAATGTGGCCCACATCTCTGGGCACTGTGGCCTGGACAAGTGGACACAGAAAATTAACCAGCAAGTCTCTCCATGTCCTTAACTAAATGTCATTTGCAAAGTCCCTTTTGTCATGTGAGGGGACGTTCGCAGATTCCAGGATTAGGATCTGGATGTTTGGGGGCCATGCATAGGAAGTGGGGCGCCGTTATCACACACCTCTTGTGTTACACATGGAGGAAACACAGGTCCAGTAGAGTCAAGGAACTCACCCGGGGTCACCCTCTGGGGATGACAACAGGCAGGGCCCGTGTGCTCAGGTCAGAAGCAGGCCTGGTACTCTAGCGGCCCAACCATCCCGAGTGGCCCCAGAAAGCTGGGACGAGCTGGCCCCTGTATCTGGTTCACAGGCAGACCTAGTTCTCACTGCTGTGTGACATCCGGGACTTGGCTGTCCCTCTCTGGTCAGTCTTTCCTCAGAAAGGGTAGGCACTGTGATGAGCTGCATGGGGGAGATGCAGGCAGGGTGGGGGGCCCCCAGCAAGACCGTGTGATGCCACCGAGGAGAACACACGTTCAGGGCAGCTCCTCTGGCTGTCCTGCACCCCCTGTCCCTGAATTCTTGGGCTTTGGAACCTCAGAGCCATGAGCCCTGCTGAGTGCTTGGGCCAGCAGAGCCCTCCCAAGGCTCACTTTGCGCCTGGCAAACCCTGGACACTTTACACGTCACCTCATTTAATCCTTGCACCCCCCCTTCTGTGGGAAGCTCACTACCTGAATTTAATAGATAAGGACTTGGAGACACAGAGAGGCTGCGCAACCACCTCAAGGACACACAGCAACACCACATGCTGACTTCATGACGGGCCTGCGTGCCTCTCACCCACCATGCTTGTTTTCCCTGCAGGCCTCGGAGCAGAGGGACCCCCTTCCTGATGAGCGGTCCAGGAGGCGGGGCCTCTGACATTTCTAGTTACAGCCTCAGGCGGAGGGAGGCCTGGACACAGCGTGCCCGTTTCTACACGCGGGGAACTTACAGGATGTGTCTTCCGTGGGGCTGCCAAGCGGGTCCATCCCCGTCTCTTCCGGGAGTGGCCTGCGGACCCAGAAGAGAGCAGGTGTCAGCCACCGGAGCGCAGAGAGCAAACAGACAACAGCCACAGGACTCGGTGAGTTCAGTGTTGGGGGGGGGGTCCCTGGGACAGGGGACACCTGTGCATCGGCACAGAAAATTCTAGAACATTGGTGCTGGAGGGCTCCCTTCAGATCACATGGCTATTAAGCCTTTCTTTCCTTTTTTTTTTTTTAATAAATATTTATTTTGGAGACAGAGCACAAGAGGGGGAGGGGTAGAGAGAGAGGGAGACACAATCCCAAGCAGGTTCCAGGCTCTGAGCTGTCAGCACAGAGCCCGACGCGGGGCTTGAACCCATGAACTGAGAGACCGTGACCTGAGCCGAAGTTGGATGCTCAACTGACTGAACCCCCAGGCGCCCTAAGTTTCGTCTTTTAAAGTAATGCCACGAATTATGCATTTGTGCCCCTTAATGCGTGGCCGAGCGTGGGTTTGCTAAATAAGACTTTTTTTTTTTATTCTGGCAGCGGCTGGACCACTCTGGGGAGCTCAACGCTGCGCATGTGACCCAGGCGCTGGGCTCCTGTGCTCCCGAGGAAACACTCCGGTCGGGGGGCACACGGTCTGCAGGGAGCTCGGGGCTGCGGGGAGTGCTGACTCGGGGAAGCCCTCATTCACCCCTGCACTGGGCAGTGCGGGCCCAGAACGGGAGCGGGGCGTCCGGGAGGAGGAGGACGCAGTGCTTTCTCCTTTTCAGAGCCGTTCACGCCCTCGTCTCTGTTCCTCGCAGGGCACGAGCGCTCGGCCTTCTTCCTTTCCTGCCGGACGTCCAATGTTCCTTGAGTGGCCACTGCCTCCAGGAGCGGCCGGAAGTCACCCTGCCGCCATGCAGGTCAAAGGTCAAAATGGAACCGACACAAAGGAAATGAAGACGTGTGTCCACGCAAGGCCCACACTCCGGGGGCGCCTGGGTGGTCCCGTCAGTTAAGCTTCGGACTCCTGACTTCGGCTCAGATCAGGACCTCACGGTTTGTAGGTTCGAGCCCCGCGTCGGGCTCTGCGCTGATGGTGGAACCTGCTTGGGATTCTCCTTCTTTCTCTCTCTCTCTCTCGCTGTCCCTCCCCCATTAAAAGAAATAAATAAACCTAAAAAAATGACTGTCAGTAGATGAACAGATAAATAAAACATGGCCCACACGTGGACGTCCCTCAAGCGCGTCCACTGCGCACGCGCATGACCCTCAGGTGGGCCCACTGCGCACGCGCACGTCCCTCAGGGGCGTCCACCGCGCACGCGCATGTCCCCCAGCTGCGAGCAGGACGGACCCCGAACACACGACGCTCAGGGAGGGAACCAGACACGAGAGGCCCCGAGGGGTGGGAGCCCACGTGCGTGAACCTTCCAGAACAGGCCCGTCCACGGACAGAGGGGGCTCTTGGAGGCCGGGGGAGGATGGGCGAGGTTACGCTAATGGGGACAGGGTTCCCTTTGGGGGAGATGGAATGTTCTGGAACTCGATAGAGGTGACGGGTGTGTGAATGTACCAGACGCCACCGAACCGGGGACTTAAAACCGCTGATTTTATGTTATGTGAATTTTCCCTCAAAAGAAAAACCCACACGCTTTGAAGAAGGGCAGGCGGGGGTCTGAAGCGGCAGCTCGCGCCTGCTCCCCCTCCCAGGGCGCCCCCACCTGCCGGCCACCCAGCCTGCAGCCTGGACCACCTCCGGCCCCGTCCTGTGCGCATCTTACATTTGCTGTCGAATCAGAGACGGGACACAAGTTTCGGATTCGGATTTCCGTCTTCAGTTACGGACCTGCCCCCTGAGAGAGGTCACAGCCCCCGGGGAGCCGACTGTGTGCCCCTCCTGCTCACCTGGGGGCCGGCCTTTGGTTCTGGTCCCTTCTCCCGCGCGCACCTGCCCGCTCGGCGCCCATCAGTGTCTGAGGCCGCACACCCCGGTCTAGACCGAGTCCGAATCCTGACTGACCCCTGGGCAGGGCGCTCGCCGTGTGGCGGGTTGGGATGTTCGCGGCGTGATCTTATTTGCTGCTCACGCCAATCCTCGGAGGGAGGGAGGAGCCCACTGCACAGAGGGGGAAACTGAGGCCGGCCCCGCCGCCGCCGCGCGGATCCCTGCCGTTGCCCTCGACTGCCCCCTGGCGTCTGGTCCGCGCATGCGCGCCGACTCCCGCAGGGACATCCGGGGAAAATTCCCCCTGCACCCCGTTCTGCCACTGACCCCCCGACCCCCCCGCCAGAGGGAAGCTGTGCTGTTTTTGCAGCCCAGGCTGTCCGGTTCTCATCAGGATGGGATTCATCCCTCCCTGGGAACCCGAGGACCCGCGGGAGGCAGAGCAGGTGTCTGAGGGCCTGGAGGCACAGCCGCACCGCCCTGAGCCTGCTGCCCGCGTCTGTAACCTGGGGACAGAACCAGCACTGACCCGGTGGCTGGTCCGCCAAGCGTCCGACTTCGGCTCGGAGTTTGAGCCCCGCACGGGGCTGGCTGCTGTCAGCGCAGAGGCCGCTTCAGAGCCTCTGCGCCCCTCTCTCTGCCCCTCCCCCGCTCGTGCGCTCTCAAAAATAAATAAAACATTAAAAAATGGAGAGACTACACTCGACAGTAGGGGTCTCGTGCAGCTGGAAGGCGTCAAGGTTTCCCTGAGGAAGAAACAGCTCTGCCCTAGGACGGAAGCACCAGTGACGCCCGCGTTTCCGGCCCGCCCTCTGCCTTCTCTTTTTCACGGTTTTGGTTCGTTTATCAGGAGAAACTCTTCGGTGACCAGTATTCATGTCTCAGTTCAGGAGCGCAGGGCAGCGACACGTCCACGGAACCCAACCCAAAGAAACGCCCTGCGGTGCAGAACCGCTGTGCGCTCTGAGCGGTGCCCGCCTCCTCCGCCTCCTCCCAGTCTGTCACGGACCCGTCATTTCCTAGGAATCTGCACCCGCCTTCTTTCCAGGCTGGGCCGCAGCCCCCAGGGACACCCGGGGCTGGAAACCGCAGGAGGCTTCGTCCAAGTGTCAGGAGTCCCCGTGCTGGTCTCCGCATCTGCCTCAAGCCCCGCTCCTTCCTAACTGGCACTGAAACGCGTTTCATTGTTTTTTACAGATTTATTTTTTAAATGATCTCTGCACCCAGTGTGGGGCTTGAACTCACAGCCCGGAGATCAAGAGTCCTACGCTCTGACCCAGCCAGCCAGGAGCCCCGACCCTCTGCATTTCAGACCGGCCAGTCCCCGTAATGTGTGAGCCTTGGAATAAGTCATGTGCATATAAAATACATACACCCGCTGGGCGCCTGGGGGGCTCAGTCAGTTAAGCGTCGACTTGATTTTGTCTCAGGTCATGACCTCGCGGTTCATGAGATCAAGCCCTGCGTTGGGCTCTGTGCTGACAGCTTGGGATTCAATCTCTCTCTCTCTCTCTGTCCCTCACCTGCTCACACTCTCTCTCCCAAAATAAATAAATGAACTTAAAAACACATTTTATTTTATTATTTTTTTAGTATTTATTTTTGAGGGAGAGAGAGAGAGATCAAGTGGGGGAGAGGCAGAGAGAGAGGGAGGGAGATTCCAAACCCCGCTCTGCACTGGTAGCACAGAGCCCGATGCGGGGCTCGAACTCCCAAACCGCGAGATAATGACCTGAGCGGCCGTCAGATGCTCAACCGACTGAGCGACCAGGCCCCCCCTCCCAATTTTTAAAAAATAAACTACCTATGTACAAAATAATATAGGAAACATATAATATATGATATGTAAAAACACATAATTCTATATGTGATTATATGTAATTGCACATAATTGTATATAGAACACAAAAATACAATAGTATAATATGTTAATAAAGAATACGTATGTTAATAGTAAGGGTCACCTTGGAAGTCACCTTGGGATGGCGACCGAGCGGCCATTTCTCTGGGGGCTGGAGGGGAACAGGTGCACAGACGACCCCCGCCCCTCACCTGCAGACCTGGGATGTCCTGCCCCATTTGGAAGCAGCCAAACATGAAGCCCCAGCTTCCCATCACCCTGACAGACGAGGCAACCTATTCCATCCCGCCACGCCCCGGAAAGGCCCTTATTTGATAATCTGCCCTCCCAAGATCAAACCCAGAACCCCCTCACCCATAAAACCCCCCTGCCCACTGCCTATCAGGCACGACCTCCCCGACTCCCCTCTCCCTGGGTCATGGGACCTCGCCCGGGAATCGCAGATCCCAATACAGGTTTTCTTGGCTCCATAACGTGGTCTCTTTTTCCTCCCATCTCTGCCTCCATCTATTAAATCTCACATTAATAAACACAGTAACACAAATATAAATAATTCACATGTAATTATACAAGTCTATACTATGACATAGACTTATGACATATTATAGAATTGTTAGAACATGATTTTTAAACATATGATTAATAATTTGTATAGAATGGAAAACTATTGGCTCCGTGTCTCCGCAGATCCCTGACTGACACAGGAGGGGAGAGATAAACCCTGAGCCCACAAACACTTGAAGGAGGCAGAAGGTGAAACTCACAACAAAGAATTTTAGAAAGAAGAAGGAGGAGGAGGAGGTGCGGTACAGTCAGGGAAGGCCTCCTTGAGGAGGCGACTTTTATTTATTTATTTTTTTATGTTTTATTTATTTTTGAGACAGAGAGATTCAGAGTATGAGCGGGGAGGAGCAGAGAGAGAGGGAGGCACAGAATCAGAAGCTCCAGGCTCTGAACTGTCTGCACAGAGCCTGACGCGGGGCTCAAACCCACGGATGTGAGATCATGACCTGAGCCGAAGTCGGAGGCTTAACCCACTGAGCCACCCAGGCGCCCCGAGAGGTGACTTAAAAAAAATTTTTTTTAAATGTTAATTTTTGAGAGAGAGAGAGAGAGAGCGCATGCACGAGTGGGGGAAGAGCAGAGAGAGAGGGGGTCAGAGGATCCAAAAAGGGCTCTGCACCGACAGCAGTGAGCCTGATGCGGGGCTCGAACTCTCGAACTGTGAGATCATGCCCTGAGCCACACAGGTGCCCCCAGGAGGGGACTTCTGTGCAAAGAGAAGACTGGGGGAAGGGCCTTCCATTTGGGCAGAGGCTCTGAGGCCGGAAGGAACAGACCAGGAAGCAGAGAATGTCTCCTGACCCGGAGAAGCCGACTCAGCAGGACTCCAGGCTCCTTGGAGGAGAAGCCGGCTGGAGCAAGCGCCCCCCGGGGTCCACGGGCCAAGGCTGTCAAGGCGGGGCAGACCCTTGGTACTTCCCCACCTCCCAGGAAGGGCTCCTTCTGTGCAGAGCTGAGCCTCCCTGGAAATGCAGAGTAGACCTGGACGGCCCCCTGCACACCTGCTCACCCACGGTGGGCTTTCCTTGAGTACGCAAGGCGCACAGTAGGGCTTGTATCTTTCTGTGCTGGGTTGAATTCTGTCCCCTTCCCTCAAAAGATAATTCAAGTCCTACCTGCCAGCACTTGGGACGTGACCTACTGGCAATAGGGCCATTGCCGATGTAATTAAGATGAGGTCAATTTAGGGGCGCCTGTAGGGCCAGTCGTTTAAGCCTCCGACTTTGGCTCAGGTCATGATCTCATGGTTCGAGAGTTCAAGCCCCGCGTTGGGCTCTCTGCTGACCGCTCAGAGCCTGGAGCCTGCTTTGGGTTCTATGTCTCCCTCTCTCTCTGCCCCTCCCCACTCATGCTCTGTCTCTTTGTCTCAAAAATAAGTAAAACATTAAAAAAATTTTTTAAATAATTTTAAAAGGGGGGTGTGCCTGGGGACTCAGTTGGTTAAGCCTCCAACTTGGGCTCAGGTCATAATCTCACGGTTCGTGAGTTGGAGCCCTGAGTCGGGCTCTGTGCTGACAGCTCAGAGCCTGGAGCCTGCTTTGGATTCCGGGTCTCCTTCTTTCTCTGCCCCTCCCCAACTCACACGCTCTCTCTCTCTCTCTCTCTTTGTCTGTCTCTCAAAACTAAGTAAACATTTAAAAAATGTTTTAATATAAAGAGAAGAGGTCATACTGGATAAAGGGGTCCCTCAGCCCAGGGACTGTTGTGCTTATGGGAAAAGGGGACTTTGGACACAGACACAGGACATGTAAGGATGAGGCAGAGACTGGAAACAGGTGTCCACAAGCCAGGGCCCACCTTCCGGTGGACTCCTGGCCACACCGGAAGCTGGGAGAGGCGGGAAGGTGCTGACACCTTGGTTTTGGATTTCTGGACCCCAGAAGTGTGAAAGCACACATCTCTGTGTCTGAGGCTCCCCAGTGCGGCCACCCTAGGAAGCTCCTGTGTCCCCTGTGGTGTGAATTCCAGATCTCTCACCTGGACCCCTCACCAGGTGGTGGCATCACTGAACCCTCCAGCCGCCTTCCCACGACCTAGCTGGGCTCTTGGCCTGCATTCCCTACCATGCCAGGGCCTTCCTTGCCCCAGGGCCTTTGCACATCTCACTCCTCTGTCTAGAGTAAATTTGCTTTGCCTTTAAGGCTGGGTCAGTGTCCTCCAGGAGGTTCTGACTGAGTCTGGCCTCTAGCCCACCCTGCACTCTGCCCCGGGACCCACCACTAGTGCTGAGTCTGTGGTACTGTGTGCTAATCGCTTACTTCCTGGGCAGACTAGGAGCCGCTGACGGGAACAAAGTCCCTCTTCCTGTCTTGCTTTGGTGAGTCACAGGCCGGCCCTCAAAGAAGTGGCTCGTGGAAGGACAGACTGAATGAAGGCACATCGCATGAGTCGGGGAGGCACAGCCCAGAAGGCCTGTCAGCCTGACACAGCTCTGTGGCTTCAATTCTACCGCCAGATCCCAGCCTCGGGGTCAAGGTTTCTCATGCTGTGAGGCAAGGGAATTGGGAATAAACTTTGACCATGCCTCTTGCCACTCCCCCCCCACACCTGTGCTCCAAGGGCATCAAGCTTGGGCACTGCTGCCTCGGCCTCCCCTCAGGGGCTGCCCAGCCTCGGCTTCTGCTTGGCCAAGGCCACTCTGGTGCGCGGCGACCACACAGGCTTTTTCTGGGGAGAGGCGTGCTTCTCCGAGTCTCAGGCTGGGCCAGCAACGCTGGGGCTTAGCATGTGACACCGCAGAGCTCAGGCAAAGGAGCCCGAGGGGGTACTTCTGTGGGGCCTAAAAAATTATTTCTTGGCAACTTTGGTGGTTTTTAGATGCCCAGACAAATACATGTACACTTT
>PJEM01021685.1:0-10722 GCA_004023845.1 Helogale parvula | reverse complement strand
GGTCCGTCACTTTTGCCACTTGACTCACACACAGCCCTCTTCCTGGGTTGGGACGTGTTCTTCCCAACATCGCCGTCGTCACAGAGTGCAGCGCGGGGCTCCTGCCTTCCGCAGGCGGCTTCGTGTTGAGCCACGTGCCAATCCCGATCCTGTGGGAGTTGGAGAACTCGGGAAGTGCTAGGACTAGACGGGGAGACTCTTCCTCTCTCCACCTTCTTAGAATGGGATCTCACATTCCTCTTCTGATACCGCTGCTGAGAATAATCCTGTCTTGCTCAGGCGCCGCCACTGATCCCAGTTGCAGTGCTGTGTGCTGGGCGAAAAGTGTCATTCAAGGAGACCCACAAGGTCTCCGTCAGAGCCTGAGCATCAGAGTGAGCGCTTGGCTCTCTCCCAAGGAGCACCGTAGGGAATGTTGTGTCCTGCAGGGGCTGGGAACAGAACCCCTGCTGTGGGAAGGGAGAATCCCCGCTCACCTTCCTGCCCATCTGCCCGTGGGAAGGGGGGCTGGAGGAGGTCTGACGGCTTTTGCAAGTAAACCTCTTAAGGTAGTTTTCGTCGGACAATATAAATACAAGCAGCGCCAAATGACGATCCCAGTTTCCTGTAGAGCCTAAATCTTGTGAAAAGGAACGATTTTGATAGAATTTGATTTCCATATGCCAGTTTCCACAACGGAACAGGAAAACCAGGAGACAGCTGGATTTCTAAGTGTCATTGTGGCCCAGATAATCTGTCTCGTTGAAGCAAGGGTATCCTGGAAGTCTCTCATCTGTGGAGCATCATTTCGATTCCTGGCGGTTCCTGAGAAAGATTCACCGTCAGGAGAACCCGTATTACGTGAGCCCACGTTGCCTCCACTGAGCCACGTTTGTGCTCCTTGGGCAAGGACAGGGCCACCGTGCTGGTGTGGGGTTTGCGTTCACGTGATCTTCAGCGCCTGGTCTTAGGGTCTTCCTGTCGTTCTCCCCAACGACCTCCGTGGCCCGACTCCCTGCAATGCACTTGTATTGTGTATTTACACCGTTTTTCATCCTGTTTCTGTGGTGAAGAAATGGGAGCACGACACCCGTCCAGGTAGACAGCGCATTGTTGTTAAGTCGGTGCACAGGGTTGTGCACCATGTTTCCAGGCTCTTTTGTCTACAGGACAGTTTCTCCCCCAGCAAGGAATACCACGCCTCCCTGCCCCCTCCCCAAAGTCTTGGCAACCGCCCAACTGCCCTCCTCCACCAGGAGACCTTGACTATTTTCCAGTCCCACTGCGCCTGCAGTCAGAGAGATGGGTGTTCCTGAGATTGCTTATTTCACTGAGATGAAGGTCTTCCATGACGTTCCTGTTTCCATTAACCGGGATGTCCTCGTCCTCTAAAAGCTAGAAAATCTCCACTTTTTCATCTTGGTGCGTCAATGGGCATTGGAATAAAATTTCCGTATGCTCACTATGGTGTATAGACTGCAAGTGAACATGGCTCGCAGGTATAACTTGGGCATAGTGATTTCGTTTCCATTGGATGTATACTGCGGTGCACGATTCCTCGGTTTCATGGGAGTCTCTGAGCCATCATTTGAGTCTACTCAAGACAGCCTTCTGTGATGGCTGCAGCATTTTGCATTATGCTTATCCACAGTCAGTGCTTCAGATTCGGTCCATCGTTATCATTTCCTGCATTCAGTGTTTTTTGGTGTTCGGTTTGGGTCCCAGCCATGCTGACAATGAAGTGATAGCTGCTTGTCCTCGTACGTGCCTGTGCCTCATGATTGGTTATGTCAGGGTCTTTTCCTCAATCTGCTGGCCATGGACTTTGTTTTCTCTTGGAGCCATGACTATGCAGGTCTTTTCCCCGTCCTCTTCCCATTTGCAAGTAAACACTTTTTCCATTAGAAGGTTGGGCAATATTTTCTTGTATCGTGTAGGTTCCCTTCTCAGTCTTTGGACTGTTGAAGAGCCTACCCTTGGCCCCCGTGTAGTCTTGACGAGTACGCCGTAACTGTGAGAGATTCCTTGGGGCCTCTCTGTTCCTGTCCAGGGTCTGTCCCCCTGTTTAGGGATCCCCGTACCATAGTGGTTGCTCTGTGTAGCTTTCTCCTGAGTTTTTCAGTCGGCAAGGATGGAGCCACCACCTTGTCCTTCATGCTCAAGGATCTTGGGACTGTGTGAGCAGCTTTGTGCTTCCAGATGAATTTCATGATTTTCAATATCTAGAAAATGACACTGTGGCTTGGTTAGGTGAGTCATTGAACCTGCGATCACTTCTTCTAGGAAGTGGCTGTTGATTTTCCTCTTTTGGTGTCAGAAGGCCTCAAATGGTGCCGGGCAGGGGCCCAGGAACTCCGTACTTACTCACACGTCAAAAGGCAGATCCAGCCCGCAATTAACGTCAGAGGAATAAGCAGGGGAGCAGCGGTTCTGTCTTTTTCATCTTTGGATTTTCGTGCTGTGCGATTGAGAGTGGAATCTGCCTTAATTCAACATTATACAATCCCTCCTTCACTCAGTGCCGTACAGAAAACCTCTGATGGCTCCCTCCCACCAGCCACATTTCAAGTGTCCCATAACTGTTGGTATTTCTGGATAGGACATGCAGAGGGGGAAGGTTTAATGTGCAAGTTGATTCGATAGTACGATGGTGATTTCTGCCATTTCTCTGTCTCATGGGAAAGTCTGAAACTGCGATCCATGTCCTCCTGAAGGGCTCCTCCTAGGCTGAGCCCAGGGACCATCTGCGAACCGACCGAGAGTTCAGGCACATGCTGTCTGACCCTCGGAAACCTCACTTGAGGAGGATGCCGGGCTAGCCCCTCTCGCTAAGAAGATCTCTCATGTTTGTGTTCCTCCAGCTTTGGTCCTGGACTGCCTGGCAGGCTGTAGCAGCGGGTTGCTAGAAGACATTGCCCTCAGTTAGGAGCAGTGGGAGCGGGCTGCAGGTTCAGGGGGGTTGCACCAGATGCTCTGGAGACTGAAGAAACCGGACAGGACACCAGAAGGGAGAGGGAAATGGGTGTAGAAGTTGGATTTGTTTCTTCAGAGGTCACGGACATAGTGTCCATGACATTGTGTCCATGGGCACTTGGGGTCGGGATTGTAATGACTGTTTCTTACTTTGCTCTTCTGAATCATTTTCCCCATCAAATCGGCACTTCGGTCCCTTTCCCTTGTCGGACATCAAAGCGTGGTTAGCACCCATCAGGCATTGCACTTGAGGGATTCGGGTCTTTGCTGTCATCGACCCACAATGCACTCATTCTGAGAAACAACCCTAGCAGTCAAAATGCAGGACGGTAGGGCGGGGGCCGTGATGACACTAGGAAGTAGCCTTCATTTAGCCCTGGGAGGACCAGGAAGGGTCTCTTCCTTCTTCCCTGCCACGGGTCCTACAGGGAAACCTCCACCCAGAGACCTAAAAGTCATGCTCCAAAATAAAGCCGAGACCTGTTGTAAGATCTGCCCCAATCAACACGCCACACGATCTCCTGAGAAACACCCAACCTTTCCTGTTGTCGAAGTTTCACTCGTAGGACATCACTTGTAGCCCCATCACAGTACACGACCGAGCACAGCGTGTTCCATGTTCACGACTCCGCAGGAGAAACTGAGGAAGGGAGCCCTCTCCTCCCTCTCTCAGGCATGTGTAGATCCTGCCTGTGATGTCAGCCCTGGGCCATCATTTGTGGTGACCGTGCTTCACTGCGTTTCTATTGTCCACCCTGCTAAACAGCAGGATTTGCCCAGAACAGCGGGCTGTGGGCAGTTGTCAGTGAAAACCAAAACTCCACATTTTCTGAAGTCCATTTTTGTCGCATGAGATTCGTCAGGCAGCTGGTGAATAGGGAGAGTGGGGAGAGGGGAAGGGTCAACTATGAGTGTGACAAATTGTTCTATGGTCTCTGCCAACAAGAGACTGACCCTCTCACTCTCTGTTTCTCTGCATTTCCCAGACGCCAGCTGCAGCAGTAGATTGAACAGCTATAGATCGTCACCAAAACCTGTCAAAAAATTTGTACATTTCGCTCCCATTAAGATACTCGTCCGGCCTGCTCCATTGGAGGGTGATGACGTCTTAGAAGGTACCGTGGAAATTTACTCATTATGCTGATGAAGAATAACTGTTTCATTTATTTTTCTATACTACTGTAACAGCATGGAATGTTGAGGCGCGTTTTTCAGTGATTTCATGTCTGATATTAAATCCATGAAGTCAACCATAGTCCAGTGCCAAGAGAAATTAAGAACTATATTTTTCTTTTTCGTTACTCTTTTTATTTGGCATCCAGGTTATTTAGCTTGGAGTGCAGCAGTGATTTCAAGGGTAGATTCCTAATGCCCCTTCCCCCTTTAGCCCGTCCCCCCTCCCACAGCCCCTCCAGGAACCCTCTGTTCTCCATATTTAAGGGTCTCTTAACTCTCTAGTGGTTTATCGATTTTGTTAATCCTTTCACAGAAGCAGCTTCCAGTTTCATTGATCTGTTGTCCTGTGGCATTTTTGTTTTTTGGATTTTGTTTAGTTTGGCTTGGTTTGGTTTGGTTTCAATAGCATTGAGTTCTGCTCTAATCTTTCTTTCTTTTCTGTCTTCTGTGATTTGGGGTTTTATTTGAGTTCTTTTTGCAGCTCTTTGAGGTGTGAGGGTAGGTTGTGTGTCTGAGACTTCTCTTCTTCCTCCCTTAGGAAGCCCTGGATTGTTAGATACTTCCCTCTTAAGACTGCTTTTGCTGTGTCCCAGAGGTTGGGCTGTCGTGGTGTCACGTTCATGGGCTCTCATGGACTATTTAATGTCCTCCTTCCCTGTGTGGTTGGCCCCTTCATTCTCTTGTAGGATGTTCTGTAGTCTCCAACCTTTGTTATCTTTGCTCTTTTTTCCCCCAGTGGTTGAATTTGAGTTTCATAGGGTTGTGTTCTGAACTTAGGCACAGTACGATGTCGATCCTTTTGTGCTTGCTGAGGGCTGACTTGTGTCCCAGGACGCGGTCTGTGCTGGAGCGTCTTCCCTGTGCACTGGGGACGAATGTATCTGGCGCTGCTTTAGGATGAAACGTTCTAAATATATGTGTTCAGTCCATCTGATCCAGGGTGTCATTCAAAGCCACTGCGTTCCTTGGTGATGTTCTCTTCAGAGGATCCGTCCACTGCTCGGAGCTGGGTTTGAATCCCCTAGAATTATGGCTTTATTTAGCAATGAGTTTCTTTATGTTTGGTAGGAATTAGTTTATAGATTTGGGTGCCGTCACATTTGGAGCCTAAGTACTTACAATTGTTATGTCTTCCTGGTAGATAGACCCCTTAATGATGATAGAATGCCCTTCTTCATCCGTCGTTACAGTTTTTATTTGACAGTCTAGGTTTTCTGATGTATATATGGCTACTCCTGCTTTCTTTTCGTGACCGTTGGCATGAGAGATGGTTCTCCATCCCCTACTTTCAATCTGAAGGTGGCTTCCGGGCTAACGTGGGTCTCTTCCCAGCCATGCTCACAGATGAAGTGATGGCTGCTTGTCCTCATAGGTGCATGTTCCTATGATTGGTTATGTCAATGTCTTTTCCTGAATCTGCTGGCCATGGAATTTGTTTTCCCTTGGAGCAATGACTATGCAGGTCTTTTCCCCGTCCTCTTCCCATTTTGCAATTAAACGCTTTTTCCGAAAGAAGGTTGGGCAATATTTTCTTGTATCGTGTAGGTTCCCTTCTCAGTCTGTGGATTGTTGAAGAGACCACCCTTGGCCCGCGTGTAATCTTGATGAGTACGCCGTAACTGTGAGAGATTCCTTGGGGCCTCTCTGTTCCTGTCCAGGGTCTGTGCCCCTGTTTAGGGATCCCCGTACCATAGTCGTTGCTCTGTGTAGCTTTCTCCTGAGTTTTCCTGTCCGCAAGGATGGAGCCACGGCCTTGTCCTTCATGCTCAAGGATCTTGTGACTATGTGGGCAGCTTTGTGCTTCCAGATGTAGTTTAGGATTTTCGGTATCTGGGAAATGACACTGTGGCTTGGCTAGGTGAGTCATTGAACCTGCGATCACTTCTTCTAGGAAGTGGCTGTTGACTTACCTCTTTTCGTGTCGGAAGGCCTCAAATGGTGCCGGGCAGGGGCCCAGGAACTCCGTACTTACTCACACGTCAAAAGGCAGATCCGGCCCGCAATTAACGTCAGAGGAATAAGCAGGGGAGCAGCGGTTCTGTCTTCTCGTTCGTGCTGTGTGATTGAGAGTGGAGTCTGCCTGAAATCAACGTTCCACAATCCCTCCTTCACTCATGCCCTACAGGAAAATAACACAGCAGCACAAAACCTCTGATGGCTCCATCCCTCCAGCTACATTTCAAGTGTCCCATAACAGTTGGTATTTCTGGAAGGGACATGCAGAGGGGCAAGATTTAATGGTCATGTCGAAACGATAGTATGAAGGTGATTTCTGTAGTTTCTTTGTCTCATGGGAAGGTCTGAAACTGCGATCCATGTCCTGAAGGGTCCTATGCCGAGCCCAGTGACCATCTGTGAACCGACTGAGAGTCGAGGCGGATGCTATCTGACCCTCGGAAACCTCACTTGAGTAGGACTGCCGGGCTAGCCCCTCTCGCTAAGAAGATCTCTCATGTTTGTGTTCCTCCAGCTTTGGTCCTGGACTGCCTGGCAGGCTGTAGCAGCGGGTTGCTAGAAGACATTGCAGATAGGGAGCAGCCCTCAGTTAGGAGCAGTGGGAGAGGGCTGCAGGTTCAGGGGGGTTGCACCAGATGCTCTGGAGACTGAAGAAACTGGACAGGACACCAGAAGGGAGAGGGAAATGGGTGTAGAAGTTGGATTTGTTTCTTCAGAGGTCACGGACATAGGGTCCATGACATTGTGTCCATGGGCACTTGGGGTTGGGTTTGTAATGACTGTTTCTTACTTTGCTCTTCTGAATCATTTTCCCCATCAAATCGGCACTCGGTCCCTTTCCCTTCCCAAACGTCAAAGCGTGGTTAGCACCCATCAGGCATTGCACTTGAGGGATTCGGGTCTTTGCTGTCATCGATCCACAATGCACACGTCTTGAGAAACCAACCCCCAGCAGTCAAAACACAGGACAGTAGGGCGGGGCTGTGATGACACTAGGAAGTAGCCTTCATTTAGCCCTGGGAGGACCAGGAAGGGTCTCTTCCTTCTTCCCTGCCACGGGTCCTGCAGGGAAACCTCCACCCAGAGACCTAAAAGACACGCTCCAAAATAAAGCCGAGACCTGTTGTGAGATCTGCCCCAATCAACGTGCCACACGATCTCCTGAGAAACACCCAGCCTTTCCTGTTGTCAGCGTTTCACTCGTAGGACATCACTTGTAGCCCCATCACAGCACACGACTGAGCACAGCGTGTTCCATGTTCACGACTCCGCAGGAGAAACTGAGGAGGGGAGCCCTCTCCTCCCTCTCTCAGGCATGTGTAGATCCTGCCTGTGATGTCAGCCCTGGGCCATCATTTGTGGTGACCGTGCTTCACTGCGTTTCTATTGACGACCCTGCTAAACAGCAGGATTTGCCCAGAACAGCGGGCTGTGGGCAGTTTTGAGTGCAAACCAAAGCTCCACATTTTCTGAAGTCCATTTTTGTGGCATGAGATTTGTCATGCACCTGGTGAGGTGGGAGATTAGGGAGAGGGGAAGGGTGATCTATGAGTAGAATATGACGAATTGTTCTATGGCTTCTGCCAGCAAGAGGCCGACCCCCTCACTCTCTCTTCCTTTGCATTTCCCAGACGTCCGTGGCAGGTGTCGACTGGCCGATAGGAAGGTTCCAAAGCGGTTAAAATCGCCACCACCGCCTCAGAGACCCTTCGACGTCTCCTCCCAGGACACTGACGTGCCACCGGATTTCGCAAAGGGAGATGCTGTGGAGGAAGGTGCCGTTGAAATTTACTCCTTATGCTGAGAGGGAGAATGGAAGGGTGAACTATGAGTTTGACGGATTGTTCTATGGCCTCTGCCAGCAAGAGGCCGACCCCTCACTCTCTCTTTCTCTGCATTTCCCAGACGTCCCCGGCAGGTGTTCTCCAGCTCAAAGGAAAGATCCCAAGGCTATTGATTTTCCACCGGTTAAACGGAAGCAAGTACGTGTCTCCTCCTTTGAGACGGTGATCATCCATCATACATCTGAGGACGCTTCGCTGGAGGAAGGTGCCGTGGAAATTTCCTCATTATGCTGATGAAGAATAACTGTTTCATTCATTTTTCTACACTACTAGAACAGCATGGAATGTTGAGGCACGGTTTACAGTGATTTCATGTCTGAAGTTAAATTCATGAAGTCAACCATAGTCCAGTGCCAATAGAAATTAAGAACTGTATTTTTCTTTTTCATTAATCTTTTTAATTGGCATCCAAGTTATTTAGCATGGAGTGCAGCAGTGATTTCGAGTGTAGATTCCTTCATGCCCCTTCCCCATTTAGCCCGTCCCCCCTCCCACAGCCCCTCCAGGAACCCTCTGTTTGTTCTCCATATTTAAGGGTCTCTTAACTCTCTAGTGGTTTATGGATTTTGTTAACCCTTTCAGAGAAGCAGCTTCTGGTTCCGTTGATCTGTTGTCCTGTGGCATTTTTGTTTTTTGGATTTTGTTTAGTTTGGGTTGGGTTGGTTTGGTTTGGTTTCAATAGCATTGAGTTCTGCTCTAATCTTTGTTTATTTTCTGTCTTCTGTGGTTTGGTGACCCGGCCCGCAGGTCAGTCGAAGTAGGTGCTGATGGAGGGGGCGAGAATGGGGTAGGGCAGGGAGCACAGAGAATGGAGGCGAGACAGAGTCTCTGATCAAGCCTCATTTATGGAGAGAACACAAACATCTTATAAAGGGTAGAAGGCGGACAGCAAGGCAGCCGACCTAGGTCGGTTGCTAGGAAACAGGGTCAAGTGATTTTTAAGAAAAGGGTTGCGGAAAGGGGAAACTGAAACTGCGATTTTTAGCACAGCGCCTGAGGGCCTGGAGAAAGCTCAGACTGGCTGTCTCCAGCGCTGAGCTGGGGTGTGAGAAACACTGCCTTGTCTGCAGGCAGCTGATCTTTGTTCTTCTGGCAGCTCTCCAGGCTGACTGTCCCCAGCCCTGAATTTGGGAGTGACACTTCCTGCCTACAGGCAGCTGATCTTTGTTCTTCTGGCTTTCCACAGTTTGGGGTTTATTTGAGTTCTTTTTCCAGCTCTTTGAGGTGTGAGGGTAGGTTGTGTGTCTGAGACTTCTCTTCTTCCTCCCTTAGGAAGGCCTGGATTGTTATATACTTTCTCTTATGACTGCTATAGCTTGTCCCAGAGGTTTGGGCTGTCGTGTTGTCACTTTCAGTGGCTTTCATGTACTAATTAATTTCCTCCTTTACTGTGTCATTGGCCCATTCATTCTTTAGTAGGATGTTCTGTAGTCTCCGACTATTGTTATCTTTGCTCTTTTTCCCCCAGTGGTTGAATTTGAGTTTCATAGGGTTGTGTTCTGAACTTAGGCACAGTACGATGTCGATCCTTTTGTGCTTGCTGAGGGCTGAGTTGTGTCCCAGGACGCGGTCTGTGCTGGAGCGTCTTCCCTGTGCGCTGGGGACGAATGTATCTGGCGCTGCTTTAGGATGAAACGTTCTAAATATATGTGTTCAGTCCATCTGATCCAGGGTGTCACTCAAAGCCACTGCGTTCCTTGGTGATGTTCTCTTCAGAGGATCCGTCCACTGCTCGGAGTTGGGTTTGAATCCCCTAGAATTATGGCTCTATTTAGCAATGAGTTTCTTTATGTTTGGTAGGAATTAGTTTATAGATTTGGGTGCTGTCACATTTGGAGCCTAAGTACTTACAATTGTTATGTCTTCCTGGTAGATAGACCCCTTAATGATGATAGAATGCCCTTCTTCATCCGTCGTTACAGTTTTTATTTGACAGTCTAGATTGTCTGATGTAGGTCTGGCTACTCCTGCTTTCTTTTCGTGACCGTTGGCATGAGAGACGGTTCTCCACCCCCTACTTTCAATCTGAAGGTGGCTTGCGGGCTAACGTGGGTCATTTGTAAACAGCATATAGATGGATCTTGGTTTCTTTTCTGCTCTGTCACCCTATGTCTTTTGATTGGAGCATTTAGCCCATGGACGTTTAGAGCGAGTACAGAACGAAAAGAGGTGTTTGCCGTTATGTTTCTGGCCGAGCAGGCGTTTCTGGTGGTGTACGCTGGTCCTTACTGCTCTTTGTTGCTTTTGGTCTTTTTCTTCTCTTCGACGTCTTTTCTCCTCTAGAGAGTCCTCTATACATTTTCTTGCCAGGCTGGTTTAGTGGTCACCAACTCTTTGAATCTTTGTGTGTCTGGGAACCTTTGGTTCTGTCTTTCGATTTTGTATGACGGTCTTGCTAGATATCGAATTCTTGGCAGCATATGTTTCGATTCAGCATAATGACTCTATCCTGCCCCTCCTTGCTGGCTGCACATCTCTGTGAATAGGTCTGCTGCAAACCTGATGTCTCTTCCTTTGTACGTTAAGGACTTTGTTTTTCCCTTGGTGCCTCATGATTCTTTCCTTGCCTGAGCATTTTGTGAATTTGACTACAAAATGCCTGGTTGATGGTCAGATTTTGTTGAGTCCTGTGGGAGTGCTCTGTGCTTCCCGGATTCTGATGTCTTTCCCAGCTTAGAAAACGTCCCTAAGCCCTGCTCTTAATGGCGTCGACTCTCTTCGTACAAAACCCCATCACCATTACATCCTGAGGGTTTATGCACATTGAAGTGATGCCAGTAGTACACATAAGTGT